>CM062835.1:4120166-4337533 GCA_031772345.1 Himalopsyche anomala | reverse complement strand
TTATAAATCAATAAATCAATCTTATAATTAAAACGAAAATCGTGAGAATGTGACAGGTTTCAATAGTTTTCTTATTCTACTGAAGTTTCATACTTCATTTGTTTTATTCTAATGCACGAAGCACATTTTGAAAATAGAACGTCATACAGAATAAAACATAGTATGGTATGGTATTGAGTATACATAACATCTCCCCCCTAAAGAATAAACTTATTGGTAACTTAAATGAGTTTATACAATAAATATATGATTATAAGAAACATTGAGATGATGTACATAAGGTATTTTAAGTGATTGTAATGGAGGAGATGGGTTTTATTTATTTATTTATTACTTACAACAATCATCATTTAAGATATTTACATCTGGAATAAATATATAATAATTTTATGTTTGTACATTTTCACTTATTAGGATTACATTTTAGAGTAACTTTTACATTCAGGTTTTACAAATAAAATCTTGGTTACATAGTTGATAACAATTTTATATAGTATGTAAGAGTGTATATTGTGATTTTAAGGTTGAATAAACATGGTATTTTTGAGATAATGTAATGATTGTCGTAATCTGTTTTAAATCCACTTACTGTAAGGGATCTAAAATAGCAAGTTTCACTCTGTTAGTGTGAACTTTGATTAATTTATTTTTTACTTTAATAGTAATATTAAGAGGACTGTTGACTTTTATGATTTCGTACGGACCTTGGAAGTTAGGAGATAATTTTTTAGATTTATTTAGTTTAGTAGCATTATTTGTTAAATATATTTTATCACCGATTTTAAATTTTCGTAAGGTTTTATTTTTGTTATGCCTTAATTGTGTGTCTTCTTTTCTTTCAACTAGATTCTTTCTAGCTATTTCATGTGATTTGGTTAATTTGAGCTTAAGATTATCTAAAAACGAGTCATATGTATATTTAAATTCGGGTATTATTATAGCTGTTGGTAGTTTTGGTGAGTTTCCGTAAACCAATTCGAAAGGTGTAAATTTTGTAGCAGTGTGTGGAGTAGTGTTATAGCTAAACATAGCAAAAGGTAACCATTCGTCCCAATCGGTTTGACTTGGAGATATATAATGTTTTAGATAGTCGGCTAGAGTAGCATGGCTACGCTCTAGCGCACCATTGCTAGTAGAAGAAAACGCACTGGTTTGGATTTGTTCGATTTTAAAAAGTTTGGCTACTTCTTTAAGTATGTTTGAAGTAAAATCTTTTCCTTGATCGGTAAGAATTTTTTCAGGGATGCCAAATTGACAAATGAAATTTTTAGTTAATTGAGCTGCAATCGTCATTGCTTCATGATTAGGAATAGGGTAACATTGAGAATATTTTGTAAGATCATCTTGAAGAGTTAAAATATATTTATTTCCATTTTGGGTTAAAGGTAATGGACCTACTACATCTAAGGCAATACGTTCAAACGGTTTTCCGCTAGTCGTAGTTATTTCTATGGGTTGTTTTAAATTTTGACGATATATTTTGTTTTTCTGGCAAGATTCACATTGCCTGATATATGTTTTAACGTCTTTTTGCATATTAGTCCATTTATATTTGAGTCGTAAACGATTTAAAGTTTTATGATATCCTGAGTGTCCGCTTATAGGAGAATCATGATACTCTTTAAGTATTTGTGGTATTTCGTCGTGATGAGGATTAATTATTTTGTTATGACAGATCGTTATATTTATGTTTGAGTTGTGAAAAACATATTGGATCATTTTCTTTATCTTTTCCCAATTTAAGTTGTCTAAACCACTATCAAGGCGTGGAAAAGAGATATTTGTTTCTTTATCACTATGTAGAATATTTTTTAAGTTACATAATGCTTGAAAGATAGAAAAGTAATTTGATTTTTCCCAAAAGTTTTGTTTCGTTATTAAATGGTAAACATTATTTTTATTTTCTGTTGATTTTAATACGTCTCCTACTTTAGAGTGTGTATTTAATAATTCGTCATAATTAGAGATCATTGAACTTATTTCTAAAGCTATTCCTTTAGACATCGATTTGTCGTTAGAAATACAATGTGCTATAGATTGATTTTGATTAAGAAGAGATTCATCTATTTCATAAAATTTAACGTTAAATGTTTCATTTTGTTTTTCTAGGAAGTTGTCATACGAAAAAGTTTGAGAGGTCATGGTATTTAAAATTTGATTTTCGATTCGAGACAATGCATCAGCATTAGTATTAGAGTAAGATAATTGCAATTCATTTTGCAATCGTTGTTGAGATTGATCATTATTTGTTGAATTTAAATATTCTGCCTGAATGGTTTTTACATTCCGAATTATTTGATGATTTTCTGAATTATTAGGAGGTGGAAGTTTTTAGAATTACTGAGAGTTTGATTAGTTTGTGAGTTATTATTTGAAGGATTTTGATAATATTGATTTTTTACGTTGTAATGTTCAGAATTGATTCAATTATCTTGTTGAATTTAAATATTCTGCTTGAATGATTTGCACATTTGGAGTTAGTTGATAATTTTCTGAATTATTAGGAGGTTGAAAGTTTTGAGAATTATGAGGAGTTTGATAAGTTTGTGAGTTATTATTTGAAGGATTTTGATAATATTGATTTTTTACGTTGTTGTTGAATTGCCTCTTCCGACATTCTTCTAAGATATGTCCTGATTTTTTGCAGTATCTACAAAATTTTGAATTGTATTGAGATGTAAGATTACTGACAAATTGATTATGTTCTGAATTTAGAGAGTGTGGCTTTGATTGTTTGGTTAAATAATTATGATTGTTCTTATTTGGGTTAGAGTTAATTTCCCTAACTGCATTATAAAACTTTTCTTCTTCAATTGCAATATTTGTTGCCTCAATAAGATTTTTGGGTTTCGAAAGCCTGACTACTGTTGATAGTTGACTGTTCATACCTAAAATTAATGTGTTAAGAGCGCTGTCTTCAATTTGCTTTACTCTCCCTATCAATTCTGCATCGTCCTTGTTCGAAAATCGAACAGCTCCGATAAGATTATTAGTGCAATTTTCAACTCTTTGAATGAAGTTTATTACCGGTTCGTTAAAGTTTTGTTTACAATTTCTTAATTCCAGTTCTAACTGAGATGTGTGTTTATTTTCACCGTAGGTATTTATTAGAAATGATTTGAATTCGGCATAGTTTTTAAAATTATAATTGGCAATTGTGTATTTGGCATTTCCTACGACGCAATGAATCATAAATTTTAGAAGTATGTTTTTTTGTTGCTCTGAGCATAGTTCGTATACAGTATCACAATCTTTAATAAAAGGATACAGATTTCTTTTCTCTCCGTCAAATGTCGAAACAAACTTCATCAATGTATCGATAGTGAGTGTAGGCATTTTGATGTGAAAGTGTATAGATTGAGTAAGAAAAATTGTTACAAAAGTTACTCACAGAATATGATGAATAATATATTGCATAAAGCTTAAACAAACGTTGTTGATGATAATGAATTTGAACAAAAGATGAATTTGGTTCTAGTAGTTGTTGAAATAGGTTGTTGGCAGCTTGGAGATTTTTCTTGTAGTTGGATGTAGAATCGGCAAAGAAGATGTAATTGAAGTCGGCAAAGAAAATGTAGTTGAAGTCGGCAAGAAGATGTAGTTTGAATATTCGATGATGGATTTCGCAGAATTTATTTTCACCATGTAGAAGTTGAAGATTCAATGTAGATTTTGTAGATATATCGACGTAGAAGATTTTCGATGATAGATTTCGTAGAATTGGAGATTTAGTCTTATTCTAGTTTCGTATTATTATTATATTTGATTTATTATAATTTCCGTTCGATTTAATCGATGTACTTTTATTATATTAGATTTATTTTATTCGTGTATTTGATTCGTGCTAATTTTTTAAGAATTTTATTCACCGTTAATTTATTGTCACCATAAATTTCTTAACGTTATTTTAGCACATATCCCACTTCTGACACCAATTTTTATGTTATGTTTATTGTTTTTACTAAAACACTTTTATGTGTTGGTTCAATTTTATTTTGATAACATAATATTACACACTTTATAAATCAATAAATCAATCTTATAATTAAAACGAAAATCGTGAGAATGTGACAGGTTTCAATAGTTTTCTTATTCTGCTGAAGTTTCATACTTCATTTGTTTTATTCTAATGCACGAAGCACATTTTGAAAATAGAACGTCATACAGAATAAAACATAGTATGGTATGGTATTGAGTATACATAACAGTAGGTGCATTTTTAAACGCATTTGGTCACTTTTATTTCAATATCTAACACAAAAGTCCATTTAGTGGTCTGCTGGATTAAAATTATGAATTTAGTGGTCCGTGGCAGCGATGGGCTGCCAATACGTTAACAAGGGGTTCGCTTAATCTTCAAGCACTCATAGACAATATTTAAATAATCAATCGATTGTTACTTAATACACTTATAATGCAATTTAGCGTAAACTAATCAATGTAAATGGCTAAAAATGTACTACTGTGTATACTAAAACTGTTGTAGATAGAATATATGTCAGAAATTGCAGTTATGTATTAATTTTATCTGAGAATATTGTTTCCTCTTAAACTAACAGGAAAATTTAACAAGGGGCTCGCGCGAGCCCCTCCGAGCTCCCTCCAGCCCACCGCTAGTCCGTGGGGTCAAAAAGTTTGCTGACCGCTGTTATACTACACAATGTAATATTATTATGATGCCAACTTATAAAAAAACATTATTTTAACAAGTGACATATTTTAAAATCCAACAAACACGCAATCAGAAAATAAAAATTAAATAGAAAAAAAATATTTGTCTTCTTATTGAATACAAAGTGCAATTTCCAAAGGAATCCCATATGGGACTCATTTCGCTGTATACATAAGCAATCAAATATATTAATGTGATAGTTTCGTATTGAATAATGAAGAGAAAACCATTCTGCACACGATAATATAATAAACTAAAAATCATAAGTTATTTTCTCATTGAACCCGTCCGTGTTCAAATGTTTTATTCTATAATAAGTAATTGAAACATTATATTTTGTCAATATGTTGATGTTCTAGTGACAGTTCTGTTCACAAAGGTTTCGAGGCCCAGTGTGATAATTTTCTTTTATCGCCTCAAATTGCATTTGACAATGTAGCCCAGATTAAACGGAATTTATAAAATCGTCGACTGGGAATAATCGATCAGCAAATTCATACACGTCCGCGATTTTGCTGTCGAATAATTTCAGTCATAATAATTCAGCAATAATGATATGTAAAACACTCATTTTGACAGACTAATTCTAGTTGTAAGCCCGTTGCCTTCAAATGGGAGATTTTTTTAACATTATCAAAAATCAGAATTTACTGGCGTGAAAAATCAAATGCATTTATATTTATTGAATAAACCAAAATGCCTAAGCTCAATTAATTATCTAAATGGATTGTTTAAAATTATTTAAATGATTTTAATTTGTAAATAAACAAAATAAAAACCAGATTTATAAATAATATTGTTTATTCAAAATTAGAAATAATCGAGATAGAAAACTAACAATATTGAAAATAAAAATTACCATAACCTAAATATTACTATGTGAAACCTAAGTCATAAGATTTCCCTAAAATATATATTTTGAGACGTCACCCACGTCTTTCTTCCCCTGTAGCGATCTTTCAATCACCTATATTTTTACAAGACTTTTACACCTCACTTTCGAGCAAGCTACATAAAATTGACCAATAGTGATTATTATTACTATATTTATTGTCATACTTTTTGTAGTAATACAAATTATCAAAATTAACGTAAAATTTTGATCTAACAAAAAATAACTTACTTATCAAAGGGTTAAAAAATCGTCAAAAAACAAAAAAAAATGTTTTTTATATTTTTATTTGTAGTAATGGTATTAGATTTAATTATAATTTATAGCTCAACTTTTATAGTATTCGGTCTTGTAACTGAGTGATCAACGATCATGTTCGTCCATTATGCTCTGCATTGGAAGCGGACATTGTTGGAAAAATATTATAAAAAAATATGGTTCACTCATCTTTGACTCTTAATTATTCAATGTAACTTTGGAGCATATTTTAAAGTATGTATACAAAAATCGTTGTAAATGTAAATCAAGTGTTCGAACAGTGTGCCACATTGTCGAAAACTGAAGTGGCCGTTTGCGTTAATGTTATTTCAGTGACTGGAATTCTCGAATCGGTTTTGTGTAAATAACTGAAATTATTACTGCCACAGAAATGATGCCAAGCCATTGAATATTGTTTTCGTTTCCAAAAAACGGTCGAGGCGTATTGCATATTATTAGAACAGGTGCGGAATTCAAGCGCGCTCTAAAATCATTAATGACAAGACACGGAATCAAAGACGATTGTTTCTCATGCAAATTTTAAATATGTCTACAAGCACTGATATTTGTGATGTGCAAAATCTATTGTTTATTTTAATTACTGGAGATGTTTACAAGAATCAATAATTAAAATTTCAACATTTGATTTATAGAAAGGTAGGTATAAAAAATAAAAATGTTTGAATTCACGACATGGCAATACTAAGTAATCTAAATATCAAATAATTTTATATTTAGAACATAAACGTCATATTATCGTAGAGCAGTTGTTTCAGGACTTGAGATTTAACTTTGAAACATTATTTTGACTTCTTTTACAAAGTTGTAACAATACTTTAATCGTTCAGCAATTGGTGGGTAATAACATGATAACTCGTCTATTTTTAAAAAAATACGTGTTTTTCCACCGTTGCTTTCAACAGAGATCTAACCGCTGACCAGAGAAATTTACAATCACATGACCCACTTTGTTTTTAAAGTAATTATAAGTTGTTATTTCATGGGACACACCCTGAGCAAATGACTATTATTTTAATGGATTCAAAGCAAAAATGTTAATAATTATAATTTGGTGAATTATTAAATTCATGACACAATTAAAATTGTACCTAATACTCCCACAGGTTGCGTGAAGATGATAACGGATTTTCTACGAATTTTTGCTACTCATTAAACACTTACTTCAGCAAACACCAACCTATTTAGTCTAAGCTTTTTTATTGATTTATGAGAAAATTATCAGAAATGAAAAGGCTTAATCATATTATAAATTTAAAAAATTAAAACACCCTTTTTATACTTATCCTACATTATTTATTAAATATCAAGTATGGTTTCACTAACCACGAGTATTATTAACAGAATATTTTTTAATATATGTAGTTCTTTTCTAACTCAAATTGGCAGTGAAAATCATTTATGCCAATCATAATATACATTTAACATGGGGGCGGACCCCTAGTGTATAACTTATACATGTATTGTACTTGTAATATATTTTGTCGACAGAAGGTTTTCTACGAGTACTACTTGTTGCTAAACCTCTTTTCGATGAAAGTAAAGATATGACTATATATGGGAGGTAATTAAAGAGATCACAGACATCCATGCCTTCGGACAGAAATCCATTAATCGATTAAAAACAATTCATAAAACTGGTCAAATTGGGAATTGAATCCGTAAGCACCGTTACCGAAGCCAACGACTTCTACCACTCATAATACGTATATTATATTATAATATATTGTATGTTATAATCTACTTACAATATACCTACCTGACCTACCACAGTGAATGCAAGTCAAATATTTAAATGCTTTACAGATATTTCATGTGTAAGATATTTTGATAGTTAAAACTCTTGGGAAAACATAAACGGTTAGATGTGCCGACTCGGGAAAATACCACATATCTATGACATAATACCATAGTGCGTGCCACCGCTAGAAATTGGTAGCTTTGAGATATGGCTAATCAAAGTTAGAGTTATGAAAAAGTGATCATTATTATTTATTTCATCTTTTTTCTAAATTATTTATCTCAATTCAATTTAATTTTATTGCAACGGTGACAAAACCGTAAAACGATATTTCAAATTGTACACGTATGTAAAAGACAGAAAAATGTTTATATTTAATTTTTTGCATATTCAAACAACTGCCTACCGAAATAAAACTGGTGAGTTTTTCTAGTTGTACTTTGCGGAGCTATAGAAGAAAGGTATGTTGTTGAAAATAATGGGTAATATAGCTCAATAAAACAAATTTTTGACTTCTCGTTCTATAATATAAAGCTGGGCCATCTATACATTTCTCCATGTGAAGAACAGTTAATATCCGCTGTTTATCTCAACGACAACGTGATATATATTACATACTTGTTGTAAATGTTATTTACTCACTCTTTATTGTGTATAGAATCAAAAATATTGTTTATACTATTTTTATTTTGTGATGGCCGCCGATCTACAGTGGCTCAAATATTAATGAAAAAGAAATGTAATGATTTTTATTAGATACTCCTCATTCATCGTCTCCGTACTGGCAGATGTTGGTAAGTAACAAAACAATGGTAAGTATAAAAATTAGGTAAGTATATGATAATTTTTTTAAGTTATCAATTCTTTGTCTGGAATAACTCAGCTATATTTATTGTTCATGTTTGGAAAAACAGTATTTTTTCTCTCAGTCATTATTATTATGTAACTTTAAGGGCAAGCAATTGTCGCGGTGTAATAATTTCTAACTATATATGGCTCCGGAAAGCCTCAATCCTGCCTGCCTCTTCTTTTGACCGGTGGGATTTAGGCGTTCCGGACGAACGCCGGATACTACCCATGTACTTGGCGGAACTGAGGGATGCTGGCATGTCATGGGAGGAAATACAGCAATTGGCGGGAGACAGGGGAAAATGGAGGTGCCGCGCGACGGCCATATGCTCCACATAAAGACCGAATATGGTCAAAGAAAGAAGAAAATGTGTGTGTCAGATATTTTTGCATACATGTATCTACGCTTTGATATTATAAAGTTGTATTTAACATTAAATATCAAGACTCGAGACTTTATTCCAAAAGCTCAAGTTTTCCGTTTGCTGTTAACTAAGTATTACTAATGTGTTACTTACCAGCTTACGCCTGTATCATAACAATATCAACTGTGTAAAGGACAAAGGACGTAACCCACACATACCAAATTATACAGGAGGCGCAAAAAACCTGTTATGATGTACACAATTTCGAAGTGCACGAAGACTTGTAAACTAGTGTTTAATTGACGTAACCTAATAATAATTTAATAAATTGTTTAAGAATAACTTTTAAGTCTATTTTACTGTTTGCAAGTTTGACAGGCCCAACTTTTTTTCAAACTTAAAAGTTAAATTTAGATACTAATTCGGTATTTGCAACTTACATCCTTTTTATAGAATTTGTATCAAGTTGGAAACATTGTGATCATCGCAAAAAAGCTGTTTTGAAAGATCTGTGGGCTACGTCCTTTTTCATTTTCTCAGTCGATATAGTCGACATATTTTATAACTTATTTCTTACATTAGAAAACTGAAATAAAATAAGTCATCATTACGATTTACTTTTGTGAAGCTTATTTTATCACTTTTAGGGTGTTCGCCGTCAATACTAACTTAGTGGAAAGGAATTAAATAAAATAAAAAATACTAATATGTATTGATTACACTTTTATTTAATAAGATCAAGACCGGTTTTGCTCATGACGAGCATGGAATTTGTACAAATGAGTATTTTATTTATTTAAGCTTGTTTTAATCAACATTAAAAAGTCTACCAAAAATCGTTTATTTGCATTCGACTTGGCAAAAAAAAAATGCTGTTTTCCGTCCTCACTGCAGATACTAGTTACGTACCGCGAACTCTTGGAAAAATATTTTTCCATTGTAGGTAAGTATTGCATGTTAAGTCTCGATACGGCGAGCATTATCCGGATTTTCCCCTGATAGATGATAATTAAAAAGGTGAAACTATAATAATGGTTTGAATTTTGCTATTAAGCCACTCACACGAGGTGTGTCGTTTTGAAAAACTGACAAACATTATCAAAACGAAAGCATTAGAATGCTACGTTATTTTGTTACTTTTAAACACAAGGTCGAACAATACTCAACTTTGCTATATTTTTTTTCTCACTTAGACTGCGTGTAGTCTGTGAAACGGGCTATTAGTTTTCTAGATAATCAGTATCACTGGTAAGATAAGTATTTATATTTCTTTGTACGATATTTTTTTTTATCAGCTGAAGTACATGCACTGACAGATTAATCCATAAGCTCATGAGGTACACGCGTAGGGCCTCTGAATCTTAGGGGGCTCTTAACAGTTTATATTATACGTAACCAAAATAAATTTTAATTCGTTGAATTTTGACCTGGGTTTTGTCTTTTCATATCTTTAGGCATTCAAGTGGGCGCATTAACTTATTTTGAGTGATCTTTGCACTTGAATACCTAAAGATATCAAAAGTCAAAAGTGGAAATGTACATAACTTGAACGATTAAAATTAGATATTGAAATTACATCAAGCACGTTTGGTCGTTATAACTCATATATTTAAAACATAGTTTTCAACATTATTTTTATTAATAATTTTGGGATGATTTTACGTTATCCGAAAAAACAAGGTCTCCAAATTTGATTGCGCCTGTGACCTCCCATGTGTTAAATACACCACTAAGTCCATGTAAGAGGACAGTAACTAAGAAAATACTGACTGTGACATGGCCGTGCCTAGGGTTTGTCTGCCCGCGTGAAAACTTACTGCCCCCCCCCCCATTGATTAGAATAAAAATCAAAAATATTCCAATCATTCTTTTTTCATGGTTGGTATGCTACGTCAGATTACCCCGAAACTCCAACCCATGTAAAACAGGATAACAATATATGTCATAAAACGAAAACAGTGATTGTTTGTAAAATATAACAACTGCACGAAACTGCTATTTTTAAAAATTATAAAAAAGCATAAAATAAAAATATGTTATCGGAGTATCGGATATGGTGGTTTATGAAAAATCGTACCGTATAAAATTCAGAATGCACAATTGAATGATGAAATCTATCATAAGAGAATTAAACTGATTTTTGGAGGTGAGCATGCAGAACTTTTTCCAGGGCTGTTGACTCGGAGTCGGAGTCGTGAAAACTGAACGGCTCGATTTTTTTTTTTAAAATATATTTAATGATGTGAATTCAAACAAAATAAGCCAAAGTGTTGACATTTTATGCTTGGCTGACTAAAGATGATCTGATGGAATACATACAGGGATGGGCTCGGGGGGGCTCGCGCGAGCCCCTTGTTAAATTTTGGCAGGCCGGCGAGCCCCTTGTTAAGATAAGAAAACTATTCGTCTTAGATCAAATCTGCATCTAACTGCAATTTCTGTAGATGGTTAAATTTTATTATAAAACAAGTGGTGTTTGTTATGTCAAAAAATTCTCTCCGACCCTTCCGATCCTTCAATTCAACTGTGCGTGACGAGAGCGATTAGTTAATAACTAGAACTGTCTTAGCCATATCCTTCTATCCCTATTCTTAGAAAAAGAGAGATTGATCGACTGAGTAACAAACAGTTCTCGTAAAAAAAAAATCTGTTGTGATGCCTCCATTAGGATGCCATATACTCCACATTGGGAGTGGACATAGATTAAAAAAATGTGTGAGATTTACCGAGCCCCTTGTTAAGATATTGGCAGCCCATCGCTGAATACATATATACAAGTTAAACTGAAATTATTGAAAAATCACCTCGGAGTCGGAGTCGGAGTCGTTAATATTTTTTAATCTGGAGTCGGACTCGGAGTCGTCTTTTTTTTACACGACTCAACAGCCCTGCTTTTTTCAGTAGATTGTAAATATTTTATAGACACCTCTATTCGATACGCGAATATAAAGAGTATTATAAGAGTATATTAAGCTATAAATCATTTATAACTATCTCAATAAGAGGAATTCGTTTTTTACTAGTCACACTGTCGGAAAAATTAGAAATTATCCCCAAACTTGTTTGAGTATGCAATCTTTAGTTGCGCAAAAGTACAATCTGTTCCTTTTGCAAAGCTTCATTTCATAAATAGACCATTATTATCATTGCATAAATAATTATTATATCCCAAAAAATATATATCAATGATTAAAATTTTACTATAACAACGCATGTATTTTGACAGTGCTGCTTTACGGTTGCGAATCATGGCACCTTACGAAAGCGCAGAGTAACCGTATACTGTGTTTCTAAAACAGATGCCTGCGGCGAATACTTGGAGTGAAATGGTCTGACTTTGTCAGGAATACGGAGATTAGAGAGCGGACTAACCAGCCTCTAATTACGTCCAAAATAAAGAAGCGGCGGTGGTCCTGGCTTGGACACGTGTTAAGGATGCCTCAAGAGAGCCTGAACCCTGCCTGTCTGTTCTTCCAACCGGATGGATACCGGCGTCGTGGAAGGCCACTGATGACCATTCTCAGGATGTACTCAGCGGAGTTGCGGGACGCTGGGATGACCTGGGAGGAAGCAAGGAGACTGGCTGGAGATAGAGAGTCATGGAGGAACTTCGTGGTGACCATATGCTCCGCATAGCGAGCGGATATGGAATAAAAAAAAAAAAAAAAAAAAAACACGAGGGTTGAGATTTTTCGTCAGTAAAAAAAACTGTCAAGCTAACAAATGCATTCAATTAAATTAAAAACACAATTCCTAGCTTTGAAAAATAAGCTGACAGTATTTTTCTATCGTCGTTAAGTGAGTGGATGTAGAAATTGTATTGTTTGTCTATGTATCCTACGCGGATAGAGTTTTTTCGTTGAAAAGTAAACATATTAATGGTTTCAATAGTTAATGAATGACCTTTATCTCACAGGACAGGGAAGGCCAATTTGTAAACAAAAAACTCTTCTTTTTTTGTAACTTACGATTCATTTCTTTTGTTGGCAGATTATATTATATATTGGAAGGTTATCTTATCTGTGCGCCAAAGGAAATGGGCATTCAGCTAATATTTACGTTTCAGGAGAGGCATAATAACACTTGAATCGTTGTTCTGCTGGAGAAGCGAATTATATGCAATGCAGTTATTTTGGCACATTTTCTTGCACTAGAATTTTAATGTCTTGACGCCATTTTAGCTGAGCACACAGATATTAAATGTAATACAAAACGATTCAGTCGTTAGTCTTAGTCTCATCTCTAAACAACTCATCATTTCCTGCAAACCCAACTCAAACTGGCTGTGAAGTAAATATTACATCTTTGACGTAAACATTTCCGTCACCTCCAAGTAAAAATGTATAGTTACCAAAAAATTTCTTATCGTTATTGCCGAACACAGAATGAGCATTTTTCTAGTGATCCATGATGATTTTTAAAGGGAATTCATTTTTATAAATAGCACAGGCAATTTACATCATTCTTATTAAATATTTCGTCACAATTCGATTTCAAATATATGTAAATAAAACAAAGCTTCTGTAGTGAATTGAGAAATTTGATAAGATGCAAGAGAAACATCTATAGGTAGGTTTTCCCAGTAATTTTCCTCTAAAGTGTATAGCCTCTTACAGAATATAATTAATGCTCTGCAGATTGTCTTTTTGGAGACATTTTACATTTTACATTTCTCCCAGTAAATTGAAACTCGTCGAGTGGTCAACGCTGTCGGCTTCGGCTACGGAGGACCCGGGTTCAAATCCCGGTACGGACAGTTTTATAAATTGATTCTTCAATCGATTTATGAATTTCTGTTCAAAGGCATGGGTGTATGTGATGTCTTTAATTTCCGCCTCTCAACCATCCTATCCTATGAACGGGGCGTACCGAGAGCGATTAGCTTACCACTAATCCTGTCCTAGCCCTATCCTTCTATCCCTACTCTCTTTGGAAAAAGAGAGGTTGAGCAACTGAGTAACAAGCAGTTCTCGTAGAAACACTTATGTTGAGATAAACTCCATTAGGAGTCCATATGCTCCACATTGGGAGCGGACATGGTTTTAAAAAAAAATTGAAACTATTAAAAGTGACCAAATTACTGTAATAACATAACTTAATTAAAAATATATATATAGTTGTGGGGTCACGGCCTTTTTATTGAACGCCGATTATAGTGTGGTTAGTTACTTTTACTATCATTTGTGGCGTAGCAAGAGGTTTTGCCGCCCGAGTCGGTCCTTGATTTTACCACCCCGCCCCAATCTAATCTCAAAATATGTACTGTTTTATTTAAAATATTAGTAGATTAAATGTATTTTTAAACCATAAACTATTATGAAGTAAAAGATTTAGTTTCAGATGATGTAACAATTTTCATATATTAAAATGAGATTTTCTTGAAACAAATTATATTTTATCATTTTTTTTCAACTACAAATGTTTTGTTTTGTATTTGATAGTGAAAAATCAAGCCGCATGTATATTTTTAAAATATGTCAAAAATGTACGTGTGTCACAATTAATTATGTTTGTAATTACTTTCAATCGCCATTCTAAATTTATTAATCTGAGATGACTTTTTAATTATATGTTAGATGTGTTAAACATTTTAATTTTGTGTTATTTTAGAATCACTTTTAATGTAATTGGTAATTTCTTTTCAATGCCAATTGTTGTTTATAACTGTTCATTTTTTTATAAATAACATTGTTAAATTATATTTATTATCAGTTGACGATGCTCGTAATGAGCGAAACCGGTCCTGACATATTAAATAAAGTGGAATGAAATACAAAGGAATATTGTGTTTTTACTAATATAATGCCTTTCCACCAAGTATTGACAGTGAACACCCTAAAAGTGATCAATGTACGTGCGAATGGTCTGTTTTATTAAGTTTGAGTTGTTATTATAACAAAAGTTTTTTTTTGTTAAATTATATATAAGTATTTATTTATAAACAAATCACATCGCCGGAAGCTCAATCTTGTAGGAAATTGTTTGAAAATGTCCTCAATCCAGCGGTATTGTATTTTTTTAACAACATTGTGGGTAAAATTGACCGCCCACAATATCAAGGCACGCCCCGGGCAGCAAAACCTCTTCCTACGCCTCTGTGTATGAGCAATAATAAAAAGATTAGAATCGATTACTTAGTTATAGATTAATAAATCTTTATTGTATTGAGTCTGCAGATGAACTTTAACGAGCCGACAGACGTTACGTACATATCAATACAAAAAGTAGAATTAAAAAGTTGAGATGTAATATTTTAAAATCAAAATAATTTAATATATCATGTTAATCTACGATATTATTAACCGCTCTACCCTTGATACCCCCTGCTGTTGTAGTAACATACTACAGTACTTTTTATTTGTTTGAGCTTTGTCTAATGGCGTTTATTGCTCAAACAAAGGACGACCAATTCTATGACGCGATGGGGTTGTTACGATTTTAGATGATTAAAAAAGGGGTGAATCATGAACATACTCACGTCATAAAAAATGTTGATATTAAACGGATTCTAATGAAAAATAAATATTGCATCATTTTGTTCAACGACAACAATCATTATTAATTTCAAAAAGCGATTAACTTAGTCGAGGCAATAAATGGCATAAAATGTGAATTGAATTAACATCTATAATATAAAAACAGAAAATGCATGTCATTATGTCTGTCTGTATATCACTATAACTTCTTACAAACGGTGAAGTTAGTTTTGTCGTTTATCATTTGAAATATGAATTCATAAAAATGTTTGTCCTGCGACAATTCCTAAAATTCATTTTAATTACTCATAACAATAGAAGTATTTTATACAATTTTAGTTTTACGATTACCTATGACGTATCAGAATAATTCTACCCATAATAATTATGCGTGAAAGGCTTTCTGCGAAGTGACAGAAGTAATGGCGGATGACGATGCTGATTGTCTCGTGTTATACAATTATTTCGAAGTGCTAATGAAAAGAATTATGTCACCTAGGCGGCGTGGATGAGTACGCTATAATTTAACTATTCCGTGACTAGAGTTTTAATTGCATAATGACTTCCCAAAACGAGAAATTTATGACCTTGGTTTTTTGTAGGTAATAAAATTTTCTCTAAACCAAACCTTTATTACAGGAACCAGAATATATCGTTTATGCGAGAAGTGATACTAATTGCGTGTTTCGTTGATTTTACTCAGTTTTTTTTAAATTAAAATAGACAGCCAAATTAGCTTACACAGTCGTTTTCCGATAATAAGAGAAAACAGGAGCTGGAACTTAAATTTAATTAGGAAAAAAACACTATCAACATGTTATACAAAGGTTATCAAATATTATTTTATTGATCGGTATATTTTCACAGAATTTTTCTGTCGGCTAAATACAGAATAAAAATTACGATATATAGTCGGTGGCTGATTAAGCACCTTGGAAGCAGTGTTTTTCGAATTTATCAAACTGAATTTAAAAAATTATATTGGCTTTATAAAATGTATGCTATTTTAGGCCCCTAAAGCCCCAAGCGAGCGTCTCGTGCGCTTATGGGGTAATACGACGTTGTGTATAATAACTTACTCATCATATTTCGATGAGTGATTAACACAAAAACGTAACTACAAATATGCGTTTTTGAGTTAAGTGAGCAGGATTGTTAATTATGATTGATTATATCTGTTAGATAGACACGTATCTTCGAAGAGGTTGGAAACTTATACAGATATCTTTAAAAGTTCTATAAAAAAGAAAAAAAACACGTTTCTAAAGGGGGTGAAATAAAGTGTTTGCAACTAAGTTTGAGGTATTATTATTTTAACGAAATCATTTTATTTATATATCGACTGTGGAATGGAAAAACGACGTAACTAACACAAAAAACGTGTTTTGATGATTTTGGGCGATATGCAAATTATGAAATATACACAACCTTGAAGTGCACGGAGATTTCTATACTGGTGTTTTATTAACATAATCTAATAATAATTACAGAAATTGTCTAGGAAAAACATTTATGTCAGTCTATTTTCTTGGATTTAATTTTTTATATGCTCATCTTTTTCAAAATTAAAAGTTAAATTTAGATACTAATTTGGCATTTGCAGCCTGCATCCTTTTGGTAGAACGTGTATCAACTTTGATACATTGTGATTATCGAAGAAAACCTGTTTTGAAAAAACTGTGAGTTACGTCCTTTTTCCTTTCCATTGTCAATATCTTTAATGTTTATATTTATTTGGAACCATGCCCACTCCCAAGGTGGAGAAAACCGTCTTAACGAATTTTATCATAACAGAAGTTTTTATTCGAAAACTGCTTGTAACTCAGTTGCTCAAACTTTCTCTTTCGAAGACAGTAGGGATGGAAGAATAGGACGAGAACAGAATTAGTGGTTTGCCAGTCGCTCTGGCTATGCCCAATTTATTCGGATAAGATAAACAGGAGAGAAAATTTATGCCTTTAAAAAGAAATCCGTAAATTAATAAAAAAATAAATTATGATTGCCTGTACTCTGATTCGAGTTCGGGGGCTCTGCAACCAAAGGAACCAACGTTTACCACTCGGCCACGGATCCGACAAAATATAATGAATGAATTGTTTATAAAATGATTGTTAATTAAACCTATATAATTATGAGGGCAGATAATAATTGACACGTATTTAGATCGCAGCAAATTCCATAGATAATAAAACAAGACCGGAAAATTGAATGTTTATTGATGTTCTAAATTTAAATGGGTAACTGGAATGAGAATAATTATTGTTTTATTTTCAGAAGTTAATTTCACAGCTGAAGCTGTTGAAACGGTAAAATAATAATAATAACGCGTTAATACAACTTCCTCTGATATTTTTGATTTGCAGTTATTTCAGGAGATATAAATAGGTCAATACAAACTTCCGACGTGAGATTTTCGAAAATATTGATGTATTTAATCACAGCGCCGTCCAAGTTTCGAAGAATGTCAATAAACAAGTTTTACTTAAAACATATGCGAAAAAGTCTTACGAGCGGTGAAAAAGTAAAGAAATTTTTAATTTTCTGGCTGCAAAATAGTTTTATGAGTGTAAATTCGTTCTACTAGAACAGGCGTGAGGAACCTGCGGCCTTCTGGCTTCTCTGGTGCGGCCTTCTGGTAAATTCTGTAATTCTGCAAATTTTTGTAAATTCGCAAGTTCCTGAGATTTTGGATTTGAAAAATTCTGTAAAAGGTGCCACGCAGCTAATTTGGGCAAATCCTTAAATACTTGGGATTTTTGATGTCAAAATCCTTGGAAAACTGGGCTTTAGAAATTGGCATAAAATTGTTTCCAGCCAAAGATTCCCTAGTCAATGTTTACTGCGGCCTTTTGTCGAATCAGAAAAATGAATGCAGACTTTTGAGAAGAAAAGGTTCCCCACCTTGTTATACCATTGCAATATATAATACTAGCTGTAAGCCCGTTGCTTCAACGGGGGAGTTTTGTGCATTTTAAGTATTCAGAAAATTTACTGGCGTGAAAAAATAAATTACAAATCTATTTATTGAATAAGTCAGAAAATCTAAGACGTAATTAATTCTCTAATGGATTTTATTTAGGAAACACCCAATTCTCTTAAAGAACTAAAATACACCGGGACTGTAAAACAAATATGCAAATAGCGGATATAATAAAATTTATAAATAAAAACATAATTTATTGAGCTGCCCTGCGAGCTGCATATATCCAATATCAACAGCCCTGCAGTATTCATATTTTATCATTTTTAGAATAATTCAAATGGCTGAGTATGCTAACAAATATATTTCGTAAAAGAAGAAATAGACCTCGGGGCTTATATCGACAGGCCTGCCCTACAGTATTTAAATTGTACATAATATATTTTTTAGAATAATTGAAATGTTTAAGTTTACTAACAAATATATATCTTTCTTGACGTCATCGAAAAGGCGAAATCGCGGACATACAAACAAACAAACTTACCTTATCGACTATTAATATATAGATTATAATATAAATAATTTGTCTATGTAACTTTTGTGATTCAATTATTATCACATATAATTCTTCTTTATTTATGATACGACCAAATATATAACCGCTAGATTTTTACAAAAGATATTAGGATATTGAGTCATTTACCTGAATGTCCACCAGACGTCAAAACACATCACATTCAGCCAGAAAAAGCTCACCATGAAGAAGAAGTAGATGATGAATGCTGAAACAAATTTAAAAAATAGCAATATTATTTTTTTTCAATTTTTTACTTGCAGCCTCACGCACTTATGGTATTTTTTTGATAGATTTTGAAAATCGAGTTCGAAAAATCCAAGAAAATGCAGTAAGATTTCACTAACAACGGTGTAAGTGTCAATATTTTTGTAATCTTAACAATATATTGTTTATTTAAGGGTTCGCAACTCTTCTATTTTTTTAAGCTTGGTAACATGCGTTGGTGTCACTTTCAACTCTAGTGATTTGTATACAGTGGAACCTCGATTCTACTTTTTTCAAGGGACCGTAATAAATGAAGGAATAATGCGGGAAACCGATAATGCGGGAAATCTTCAAATAATACCAAAACAATGTTTTCTTTTCAAAAAGCCTATTTATTTATTTCACTATTTTTATCAAAGAATGAATAAATATATTTTAAAATTATTTGAAACAAACGAAGTAGTCTATTTGCAGTTTGGCTATTAAATTTTCGACTCGTTTTTTCTACGGATTTTTTTTTCCAATGTCTTGAATTGTTTTCAGTTCCTCAGTTAGAGTTCTAGTTTTCTTCATTTAGGTATTTCAATTTTGACTTTTGAGTAATAAAATATTCTACAAAAACGTCAATCAATAGCGAAAACGGTAAATTGGGGTTCCACTGAAAAAAAAACGCGAAACGGAATGCGAGGCGGGACAATTTATGAAAAATATTCAACGAAAACGGTCAATCGGGATAATATTTGTGACGGGACCAAAATATTTAGACGACAGATCGAAGAAAACGGTAAAGCGGGGAACGATTAATGCAAGATTATTTTAAATCGTTCTTATGGGTGCCTGGCCGGGACTATTTAAAATAAACGATCCATGCGGGAAAACGAACAATGCGAGAACGGTAGATCGGGGTTCCACTGTACATACATAAAAAGTTTTAAAAAGAGTCGTAGTTGTTAGTTTTTTTCCCACTTTGACTCCGATAAAAAAACATTCCGACTACACGAAACCGACAACGCATATGAATCGAATGTATATTGGATATACACTCAATTCTTTTTGTACACGGAAGATACGTTCCACAAAAAACCCGTGTAAAAAAGTAAATTGAGTCCCTGAATATAAAAACATTTTTATTAAAAAAAAAAAAAAAATTGTAGTATAGAAAACTACGTAAAATTTAATAATGAAGACCCAATAAAAAAATTCACACAATTTTATTTATATTAATGTATCAATGTATATTAATTAAAAAAAAAGTGATATGATTCATCGCCACTTGATTATATAGGGGACTTTAAAGAGTTAGACATAAATCGGTTTATTAGCAAAAAATGTCTGACACTTCTAATGTGTTAGGTTAGGTTAGGTTGATACAATGAGAGCTTTTGTTTGTAATTACTGTATTGTATTGTTGAATTTCTTGTTATTAGGAAATTCGTTACCCGCTTCTGTGTTTTTTGTTTCAGGAAATCGTGTCAGAACAAATAATTCGTGTGAAAATGTCGTATTAGTTTTTTCGTTAGACCGTGTTGAGTTGAGAGTAGGGCTTCCAAACCGGCTTAAACCGAAATCGGTTAACCGGGTTCTATCAAAAATACTCTTTTCTTATTTTTCATTGTTTTTTACCAAAAGAAAAATGTTTTATAATGAATTTACTGCGTTATATAGGAAATAATTCACAAAATACAAGAACCATGTACATATACATATATATACATTTTGTAGAATAATCTACTTTTGTCTCAAAGTTGGCTATGTTGTGAACAGAAATGACTCTTTCAAATAATTTGACATTTTTTCGTAATTATTTATTAAACAGATTGGTAACTAGATTCCCATTAAGATAAATATTGTGTGTTTTGTTTGAAATTGGAGTATTAGCTGTTATGCCAAATATTGAAATATTTCTACGATTTTTTTTTTGCATACCTAATTAATTAAAATACATGATATTTCGGTTTAAACCGGTTAACCGGTTTATTTGTCAGAAAAAAACCGAAAACCGGTTAGTGATTAAGTCCGGTTAATTGGAAGCCCTAGTTGAGAGTTGAGTGTATGTGTCCTGTGAATGTAATCCTCCCATCTTTCCTCTTCAGACAAATCCAAAGGGCAGCGGGATGTCTATTGACGTATATTAATATAAACGTTTTTTTAGTTCTTCCTGTTTTTGTACTCTATTTGCTATATCGAACATTGAAGCTGCTGCCTTTCTTGGAATTTGATGAAACAATCATAATTTATTTTTGAATATTTTTTACGTCGGTAATAATTCTGTGTTTATAATATTTCAAACAGGTGTAACGTATTTCGTTAGAACTCTATTTTAAGAGTAACACGCTTACGAATATTTGAGTTAGTATTAATTCCTATCAATACATACAATTCCAACATTCAATCCACCAAATTTAATAATCGATGATAATTAATCCGACCTCTATTATATGTTATTATCTTCTTAGCTATGTCTAAAATTGAGGATTTGCAATATTACATATTGGTTTAACAAAATAACTTCAAATACCCAACTTTGTTTGCATCACTCGGTCTTGATCTTTATTATTTAACATTCTTATCTACCTTATTATTTAACCTATTTTAGTATCATTCGTTTATTTTTTTGATACATCACATATATTTTAAAACATATTTTGGATATCAAGCCATAAATAAATATGTTAAACAAAATCCCCTTACTATTGACCTTTAGTTGTTTTTTTAAACGAAGTATCTGCTTAGTACTTAATTTATTGACACCTCCTTACCTAGTACCTACTACCTATGCAAGTGTTATATATAGCATGCGATGAATTTTCTCTATGGTCTATATTTCAATACGCTTCCAAATTCAATTTCTTTAAACAAAGCAATACGAAAAAATGTTTAATGCCACCTTCATGTGGAGCATATGGCTACCTAATGGAGGGATCTCAACAGATTTTGTTCTACAAAAACTACTTGTTACTCAGTTACTCTACCTTTTTTTTAGTAGAGAGTACGGATGTACAGAATAGGGCTAATATAGGAATAGTGGTTAGCTTATCGCTCTCGATACGCCCCGATAGTTTATGATTGGAAAAGTGGGAGGGAATTTTCAGACATCAAAAAGGTCCATGACTTTGAATATAAATCGATTGAAAAGATGTTATTTGTACTACTGCTCGAACGCGTGTGATTCGTCACGGGAACCAACGACGTTAACCACTGAACCACAGACCCAACGATATTTTTTTTATGATGATTTTTTTTTTATTTTTCTTGTAGCTTATATATCATAAGTTAACACGATTTTTAAAAAAGCATATACCTAAATATAATTCCTATAGTTTATTTCTAACCCCTCTCTAAGCCCATCCTCACTTTTTTTAAATTCATAAATTTAGTTAGAAATTAGAATTAATGTTTACTTTACTCGTAAACAACCTTTTTAGAGTCTGAAGATACTTTTCAACGAAACACGTGTCACGATTTTTAATAAATATGATGGTTTTTACAAAAACATTACCGATAAATCGATTGAAATATATTCTGTTCGAACTTGAAGCCGCAATATCCGTCACGAATTGCACCACGAACCCGACTACATTTACCTACATCAGGGGTTACCAACTCCATGCCCGAGGGCGCCATGGCGCCCGCCAACTAATTTATCAAATCGTTAAATTCCTAGGATTTTGGATTTCAAAATACTTGGAAGGGCTAAAAAAAAAGGAGTCACCCTGATAACTTGGGCAAATCGGTAAATTCGTTATAGGGTTTTGAAATTGTCAAATTCCTCAGTGAGCTAAAAAAAAGAGTCACGGAGATATTTTGCGCAAATCATTAAATTCCTGGGTTTTGAGATTTTGAAAAAATGTGGTGCTCGCTGCCCTACCAATATTTTAGATTGAGCTCTAGTGTCCAAAAACGTTGGTAGCCCCTGACATACATTATGAAAATCAGTATATTATTTGTAACGGTTTTTTCAGTTAAATTTGGTAGCCTCTTTAATTAACTGAAATCTCAGTAATTTGTTTGTTTATTTTGCAATAAGCGATTATAGTAAAAGCATACTTTAGAATATAATCAACCACAAATGTAAGCGTGTGGTTTGCTTTGTTTATCTCAATGCAAAAAGTGTTTTAATCAGGGATTAAATTTTTTATATTATAATTAACAATGTTATGAATTAAATGTATATATTTTAGATAATAAAAAGCGATTGTAATTAATTGCCAAGATAAAAATTAAACAGTGTTTAATACTAATAAGTCAGAATTTTTGTAAGTGAATATTTAGATAAACAATTTTAGTTATTTTTTACAATTTGAATAATGTGCCTCAAATCACGACTCTGAATAGCTTAAAAAATATTTCATTCTATGTCAGTCAATTGACGAAATTCTTTTGTGAATAATCTTATATCTTTTCTCTCTGGATTCAAATATCCACCATGCATCACAAATAGTACAACAAATTCTTTCCGAAACTCAAAATAACTGAACGATGAGGTTATTATTATACTATTTCAACAATAGATTTAAAGCTGACGTTGTTTTTGACTTCAGCCAAAAATAAATATTTTTACGAAAAATATTATATAATAATATTAGCCAAAAGAGAATATAAATGATTACTCGAATAGATTCGACAGTTACATAATTTCCTCAGATATAAACGAATGATAAACAAATGAAGCAATCTTTCAAATTTCGAATATAACTCGCTTTGTGCTGTTATTTTATGATTATTTATTTTATAACCGTTCCATTTTCAAAGATAAGAAAAACCAACATTTTTTTAATCTATGGGTAATGATTTGACGTTTTGGCATTGACAGTTTTTCGCCGCCATAATTCGAGCAGACGATACACAAGTTATGGACGTTATGGTTTCCGATTCTGACACCTTGCACGATTCTTATAAATATTATGACTACGTAGCAAAATTACTGCTCCAACGAGGCAAAATAAGCTTTGCAATTAAAGGATAATCTAATCACCCTCCTAGGTCTAACTACAGATTATTAGAGATATGAAATGAGTGCTGATAAGAGTAATTGTATTAGTTTTAAGTGGAACATCACATGTTATATTGGCATAACTTATTAGGTAAATATACATTTTTCCGTGAATTTAGAAAAACTCAATTTTGTTAAAAAAAATACGCTATTATTTAGTCAGATTTATAGTGTCCAGATACCAACAGATGTCCTAAAATTAAAAATTGTGGGTTTATAAAAAATTCAAATATGGTTTAAATTATTCGGCTATTTTTATTCCTATTTACACCCTATTTCTAAAATCTAAAAGAATGAAGTCACATAACTTTTAACACACGATGGTGACTTTTTCACGCTAAAGTTGCATTCCGTATTTCGTATAATTTATCAGTTTTCTTTGTTGAGATTTGTGATATATTGTAAATAATAAGTCAGCAATGAAAGTGTATAAAAATACCGTTGATTTTAACAGTATTAAGGGATCTTTTGCGGAGAAAAATGACGGACCCGGGATGAAGCATATTTAGCATTAATTATTGTATTAAACATCCAATTAATAAAACAATGAACACCTCGATTACATATTTATCAGAGGTTATCCTCTATTTAGATTCTAGAAACTGTAAGAAATGATAGTATTTTTATCACATCGAATAAACTAAAAAGCGCTTTTCTTTACTTACAGTTTGTGACAGTCAGGGCCGGCGCCACCATACAGGCAAAATAGGCAACCGCCTACCATAAGAGGGCGCAAAAATGGAGAAGTAAAATAATTTTGAATACTTTAAAAATATTATATATCAATGCAGCAAGCTTCAAGCAGTAGTTCGAAAACTTAAATAATCTTAAAAGTACTGCTTTTTATAGTAACAAAATATTGAGCAAAAGCTAAAAATACAAAAAAAGAGGTCCATTTCTTTCATCATGGGAATTCCGCCAATTCCTGGAGTTTTAACATTGAAAATCCTCGAAGAGCTTAAAAAAGGTCTCTCATATTTTCATTTTAGGAAACCCCAGGATTTCAAAATCGGCAAGGAAAAAAAAATAAATCCTAAATTCCGTAATTCTACACAATTTTATATTTTATTTTGATGTTGCCTAGGGCGCCAAATAACCTCGCACCGACCCTGGTGACAGTCAATAATTTGACTGCTTATTCATTTTACCAACTAAAAATATGTTTTTGCCTGTTCCTGCCATGTTTTTGATCAGAAGTACTAATGACTCATTTTCAATAATGGATACATTTTTAGAACAGCGGGGACCAATATTATTCAGTTTTTCATTTTATAGCGGGTGCTATCTCAATAATATGTATATGAATGAGAAGCAAGAGTTTTGAACGAACGATTGAGTCAGTAAATCTTCATCGTTTTTTAGGACGATGTGCAGATTAGGGACGGACAGATTGAAAGAAAAAACAGTATTATCCATGCTCTTCTATAAAAAACGAATCCAATTACTCCTTCAAAAATACATAATACAATGTGTTATTGATTATAAGTGTTCCTGGTAGCATAAAAAGAGGTAGAATCTCGGTATTTTTTTTGGACTATCCAATCATAATTTTTAACTTATTTGCCAATCAGTTCAGCAAAATAACAATTATTATAACGTATACCCAACCATCTTTTGCTTCCGTTCATAATCTGTTTTGTTTACAGCGATTAGTTCCCACCTCGATATCTGTAATTCTTTGCAAACACACTTTAAAAACATGCTGGAATCGTCAACTCTTTTGATCTTGATGAAATTAGACGTAGTACGTTTTTAAATGACGATTCATAAATGATTATAATTTTATCAGAAACATAATAACAAAAAGTTGTTCACTGTCAAATATTGATGGAAAGGTATTATATTAAAAACATAAAACACTCTTTTGAACTTATTCCACATTTACGTACATATTAGGGTCAGGACCGTATTATGGACCAGCGTGCCTCTCGTGGACGCCTCAAAATACTGTCACGCGCAGACATTTTTTTTTCATCCATATAAGTCCCAATGTGCAGCGTATGGATTCCTATTGTATCTCTAGAGCAGTGGTTCTTAACGGGGGTGGTACCACCCCCTGGTGGGCGTTCAGAAGTCTGGGGGGGCGTTTTTAATTTTCCAGAATTTGTGGGGCGCTACAGGAATGCGAGGGGGCGATGCAATTAGTCAGTGGGGCCACTGAGATATTGCAAGACTTTATTATAATATGTGTTTTATTTGTAGTAGGGAATCCATTGCATGAAATAATAGTACATACATAGATAATTGTGTAATTTTATAATTTCGTTTTTTGGGGGTGGAGCGTTAGATAATTTTTGGATAATTTATTTCTGCTAAAGGGGGCGATTCTTTCAATACGGTTAAGAAACACTGACCTAGAGTATTTTTATTAGCAAATAAGATACCCACCATTCTACTTCGCTTTCTATGAAAGGAATGTAAACATCACAAAAATCTATACATTTCAATACAAATCTTTGATTCGATTGAACTATCGAGTAATGTAAGTGACCGTTCGAGATAATTGATAATACGAGCTAAATAATTGTAAAATTGCTCGAAGTTTTGATTTTAATTTCGGTTATACCGGTTTTGATAAATGATGGTAATTTTTGGAATCCCCCTACATGAAAAATGCTACCAACATACAGAAAAATATATATTTGTAATCAGGGCCGGCGCCACCATACATGCGAACTAGGCAACCGCCTAGGGCGCAAACCATTAGGGGCGCATAAATGGAGTATTAAAACTATTTTTATATACTTTAATAATAATAAATAATAGTACATTTTATTTTATTTTGATTTTTGTATTTGTTTGTTGTAATTATGTATCGTATTATATAGGTATTCGAAATAGAGAGGTTGAGCGACTGAGTAACAAACAGTTCAGGTAGAAAAAGAGAGTTGAGATACCGGCATCAGGAGTTAATATGTTCTACATTGGGAGCGTATATTTCTAATGATTCCGAATTGTTTTTTTTTCATTATTTCGAAAAAATGGGACGATTTGTTAAAAAATGGGCGCGCCAATAACCGTTGCCTAGGGCGCCGAATAACCTCGCGTCGGCCCTGTTTGTAATATTCTGAAGCAATCCAAGATTGATCTTGTTCACTTATTGTATAAAAGATATAGATGAGAACTAGTTGATCTGGTCAATCCAGTGAGGACTTAGTGACGGGCGGGGATACTCGTGTTGATAGTCTCACGTCAGTGGATATTACAGCTTGAGAGAATAGACAAATAAACATTCACGAACTATTTGTAAAGCTCTGTTGGGTGTGGGTAAATGTTTATTTTCATTCGCTCGTAGTTTGGAAACGTTTTGATAAATAGGTTTTATTGTTTTTTATCGACAACCTGAATTAGATGAACGAACAGTAAAGATTGATTTATTTTTAAATTACAGTGTCAATATTTGAACTATAAAATCATATGTATGTAAACAATTTTTTAATGTTTTAATCAATCTATTATATCGACTTTGGAAAAGAAAAAGGACGTAACCGTCAGTTTTTTCAAAACAGGTTATTTTAGATATAGTCACAATGTATCAAACTTAATACACGTTCTATCAAAAGGATGCAAGCTGCAAATGGCAAATTAGTCTCTAAATTTAGCTTTTAATTTTGAAAAAGATGAGCATCTAAAAAATTAAATCCAAGAAAATAGACTGACATAAATGTTTTTCCTATACAATTTCTTTAATTAATATTAGATTATCTCAATTAAACACCAGTTTAGAAGTCTCCGTGCACTTCAAGGTTGTGTATAATTCATAATTTGCATATGTCCCAAAATCATCAAAACTCGTTTTTTGCGCCTCCTGTAAAATTTTATGCGTGGGTTACGTCCTTTTTCCTTTCCACAGTCGATATGTAATGGTGTATGTTAGACATTCAGAGTACAAAAGAAGCTCAAGATAAAGTGTTTAATGAAACCCAGTGATAACAATGATACAATTGTCGAGTCCGTATCGCAGTGATCAACGTCGTTGGCGTCAGTGACTGATCTTACGGGCTTAATTTAGTCCCAGGAGGAACAGTATTTTTTCAATCGAGCGTAGTTGAGTAACTTAATAACAAACAGTTATAGTAGAAAAAATTCTGTTGTGATACTTCTATTAGGAACTCATAATATGCTCCACATTGATAGCAGACATGGATTTCAATAAAAATATATAGAATGAAGGTATTACTCGTAACGTAATTATTTTCAGCGTCCCGTTTTCTTGGTATAGTAGAAGTGTGTTAGCAGAGGCGGATTACCTCATAAGCGCAATAGGCGCGCGCTTGGGGCCTCCAATCTTGGGGTCAATCATTCGTACTCTATGGGCTGCCAAACCGCTGATCCGATTGCAATAAAACTTTGACAAACATTTTGCTTGCACTTCCGGGAAGGTTATAGGCATATTTGAATTAACTTACAGTAGGTCCTATATATAAAAATTGATGTTTGTATATCTGCCATACCGTTCATGCCACTTGCGCGAAGGTTATAGGCGTAGTACAATTAAATTACAGTAGGTGGGGCGTGTGTCGTACCATATACGATCGGCAGCAAACGTCAAGCAGAAAGAAATAACAGACATGTACTATGTACTATGTACAGACGTGTACAACACAATTAAAGCACAAACACTTACTTTCTTTGAGTGGCATTGCAACGCTTGCCGGAAACTGGTTAGTATTCTATAAAAACTATATGATATTTGAAATTCAGTTTCATTGTGTGTATTAAATGGCTGTCAACGTCACTTATATCTATGACTTGAAAATTCGATTGAATAATGAAAGTTACTTTAAATTTATAATGTATTAAAAGCCATGGCTAAACTGAAATCTACGAAAGTATCTCTGAATTTTATTTTGTATGTTAATCAAATTTTTCAAAATTAGAGAGAAACGAAGGGGTCTAAGTTAATTATTGAATTCAAAATGGCAAACATTAAAAATATAACACTTTAAAATAAATATATTGTGTAATCACAATAAATTATTTAAAAATGTAAATAATAAGCTTACACAATTCAATACAGACAAATCTTCGCGTAGGAAAGCAAATATTCAAGGTTCCTTTAACTTTTTTTGAAATTATCTAGAAATATTACGACGTTGAAGCCAATGAAATACCTCGCTGACTTCGTACCTACTCGTTTATTCGATTTTTCATAATACGCATTTATTTAGAATTAAAAGTTATCAGTATCTAAATACTATATAAAACATAAATTTTGTCGACTTTGTCATTCTAATGATCATGTCACAACCAGTGAATTTTTTATCACATTAAATGTTATATCCAAAATGAAAGCTACCACAGTGTTCATTGAAAATAATTGTATACTTAACTTTTACAAAAAAATTGACTTCACTATATAAAAGGTCATTGTCTACACACCTAATTGGAGTGGATAATTTTACAAATTACAATCATCACAATTGACAATCCCTGGGGGTGTTTATTGTAAATATAATAACCAACCCACTTCACACTCCAATTAATTAAAGGGCGTAACCAGCATGTAATGTGAAACCATTCGGTTCTTGACCTATAGTGATGTTGTAGCAATTCGATGATTATGAGGTTTGTATCAGAAAGACTTAATTTTTGAGAAGTAAATCTACAATTTAATATGCATGAACATTACTCGCTGCTCGACTTATAAGCGAATAGAAAAGTATTTGAATTACACTATCGATGTTATTTTGATTTTTTACAGTTTTTAATAAAGATATTCAATTTATTTAACGGTGTTTTATGTGGTATTTTCAGTGGCAGATTAAGCACTTTGGAGACCATAGGCGCAATAAATTTTCAAGGCCCTGCTTTTCGAATAACATAAAAATGCTGCAAACCATTTCGTAGAATAACAATGAATATTGTGAAATATGAAAACTGAAATTGAAATATAAGGGTTTATATAATATGTGCTATCTTTGAGGCCCCCGAGATTTGGAGGCTCCAAGCGCGCGCTTCTTGCGCTTATGGAGTAATCCGCCACTGGGTATTTTCCTATGTCATAACTGTAACGAACTATTGTTTACTAGTGCTCATTTTTTTTTTTAAATAAAAATAATTTTAAAATATATACATGTATATTAAACGAGTAGGGTTATAAGCAAATAATTAGATCAAGTTACATAATTATTCTGTTCACTTCGATTATTATAATTTCAAAACTCAGGAAAATTTATTAAAATGAAATTGCTCGAAGTAAATTGAAGAAGTTCCTCGAAAAAACTCGAATCTTTGAATAGATAAATTGCTCGAAAAAAGTGTTATATAACAGAAAATTTATATGAAAGGAATCATACTTTTATAATGTATGCTATGAAAAGAAAATGTTAATACAAGTGGATAAAAAGACTTAAAACATTTTTTTTCTCTTTACTCAAAAAAAAACTTTTTTTTATAATTCATTCAATAAAAAAAAGAGTCAGACATATAAGGGAAAAATTCATGAAACAAAAAGTGATATTTTGTGCACTATCCCACATATTTAATCACATATCTGTGCTAATTCCATAATATTCAATAACCTTAACAGTATTTGTGCACTATAACAATATGTATATCCATTATTTTACCAGCAAATAGTAATTCTTCCAAATATGGTTCATTATTAGTGTGAAAAAGATTAATACTACAATCTATGATAAAAATTAAATCAGTGATATGCGATATGGAAAAAAGGCCGTATTATAAAAAATGTGCTACAACTGATAAAATATACTGCTGGGTAATCAACTATTGTGCAATAATAGTACAAACAACTGGATTAATATCGTCCAAATAGTTAATTCCGAGCAACTGGAAATCAAGGAACTTGTATTTCGAGATCAGTAAAATTCGAGGAAGTATCCGGGTACCAGCAAAAACTTATTCAATATTCGGGATGTTTTCCACTGTTTTATATTTTTGTATTTTCTTTTAGATTTAATTACAATTTTATTCATGAAAATCCGTGGATCTAATGTTTCTTGCAAGAATCCCAAAATCGCAATTCATAAATCGCTGTCTTCTTTTTGAAAAGATGTTGAGTGATGAATAAAAAAATCGTTTGGTAATAATAGCAAAGTTCTTACCAAAAGTAATGCAGACTTCCGGGTTAATCGGTTCTTTTGCCTTGTACAGTCTGAACTGAATACTTATAAGTGAAATGTACGCCACAATCAGGCCTATGAGATAGCAAAGCAGCGCCTTTCCATGGAGATTCTGCAGTTCAGGTATCAAAGCGTACACCAGGAATGTTGCTATGAGGAAGGGTACGGAGATAATCATACCTAGAAAATAAATGTATATTGATTATCATTGTTGGAAGAATATTTATTACTGGATTTACAAGTAAATGGATAACTTCGGCCTGAGAGTTTTAATGATATTTAAGTTTAATGTAACTTTTATATTTTTTTAAATGAGAGGTTAAAACTCTAGGTTAGTATTATCGACCAACTAATGACAATAATTATTATTTTCACGTTTTTTGACAAGCCTTATAATTTATACACATCACTGCATAAAATTGTTCTACGCTAGGTCACTTCTTAGGGCGTGACTACTTAAAAAGCAATTGTCTATTATGTTTTAAAATAAAACTGACATCCCTGTGAAATATTCTTCATGAATGAAATATTTCAATATTAGTTTAAAAAGAAACACGATAAATAATATACGTATAATCAGGTAGTGTAATAAACATAATATTAAACATTTCAAATGGCAAATCTAATTACAGATGCTCTAGTGCAGGGTTTCCCAAACTATGTTCCGCGGGACCTGTATAGGTGTTCCGCGAAATTTTGGAATGGTAATCTACGCTGCAAGACATTTAAAAATCTTCATATTCAAAATCGAGTGATGATGAATCTCCATTGATGTTTAAAAGTCGAATATCTAGGAGATTTTGAATCACTAAGAGATTTATTTATTCATATGTTTATGTAACATGTTTTTAATTAATTAATAAATAATAAGTCATTTAATAAAATATATTGTTACTATTATGAATTACCCCACCTAAAAAATAAGCTGTGTTCCGGTAAAATTTCCAGATTTGCGAAGTGTTTCATTGCACAATAAGTTTGGGAAACCCTGCTTTACTGAATAAATGATTTGCTCGAATTTTATTAAAACTACCGGAAAGACGATCCAAACGTGAGGTGTTTTAAAAATCACAATGTTTATGATTGATGACGCTTTATATTTGATATCACCAACAATAGTTACGTCAAAGAATCAACTCCCGGTAGTGGTTTGGCGATAATGCCTATTTCTATATGATATAATTGAATGAATGATTTAAATATGAGAGTATCACCGTCACATATATGTACGAGTATTTATACGTTTGGAGTGTACCAGCAATACTTCTTGGTAACTAATGACTATTATTGGGAATCCTTACCGATGGACAGCAGCCGGTATACAATGTCATTTTCTACATTTGATGCAATATCATGACCAAAGCAGACCAGCGCCAGTATCTTGGTGGTCCAGTCACTTTCCTCTCCCTCCTCATGAAATGGGTCTTTTGGCCAGGCGTCGATGCAGTACAGCATAGGGTCGTTGATTGCTGATCCTTCCGTGTGATTAGGTACGAAGATGTCTCCATTCTAAATAATAAAAAAAATATTTTATTAACGTTTACAATAGTGATTAAAATGCCTACGGTACTATTCTTGCAGGCATACACTTGTTTTGGACGATTTTAAATATTCAACACGTGATTGTTTTGGACGGTCTGTATAGTTGAAACGTGATTGTGTAGAGTATTTCAGGCTTTTCAAAATAAGTGTCGTGCGAGAATAGCACCGCTGATTGCTGTTATTTACAATATGTGAAAAAGTAAATTGCATGTAACTCATGGTTTTGAATTGAGTCGTCATCTAGTTGCATTATGTTATATCTTGAAGTTTACATTGACTTCTATCGAGTTTTCATTATCTTTAACAAAATCTTTCTAGCAATATTAATTTATTTCGTAAATATATACTATAATCTGAATGTAAATAAGTAAATAATGATTCTTGCTGACGGATACTCGACTTTTCTTATCATCTCTTCTTACGATCTGATTCTACTGTCCTTTTCTATCGCTCACAGGGTCGTATCAGCACAATATTTAAAGCCTCGAAGCCTTTTTCTGATCCCAGGATCCATATTTTTTGAATCCCGAGATCCCGTGATTGATCATTTGTCGTAATTTTATGTGTTCGGTTAACATATAAAATAAAATAAATAAAGATAATATCAGGCATTAAACATATTTTTTTTATTATATGTTACCTCGATTTTAATTTATTAAAAAGTGTGATTTTGATGTTGTTCTTAATTCAATTTTTGTCCACTATTGGTTGCAATTGAAATGAATTTTGAATACATTTTGTGGGCATTGAAATGTTTTTTTTTTGCGCTAAAACCAATTAAGTAAATCACTTGCATGTAAATACAAAGTCAGAAATCACGCATCTGACTGTCATCTTCTACGACAATCTTCGTAACAACAGATCTGTGAGTGGACGAGGAAACAATGTATGCCCCCAATGTCCCGAGACATAAGAACAGATCCTGATTAGAGATTACGATCCTGGGGTCCTGTTCAGTTTGACGGTTTTGTAATCCCGGAATTATCTAAATTCTAATTTATGGGATTTCAGGATGCCCTACGTCAGTTTACTTAATTACATGCTTTTGAGTTGTGGTATCACTCACTGTCATATTATTTTGTAACAGTTGTAGACGAGAGCAGACCTTTTTGCACATTTGTTATCAAAATTTATCTCCAATCAATCGGCATTCTGCCAGTGAAACTTTTGTTATTAAACTTCATGATGATTTGCACGTAATATACTTATTAAAAATTGCGATTGAAAGACTGACTGGAAGATAATAATTATTATTTAATAAATAATGCTATGTCATACGTCTTCACGTTTACGTCTTAGAACTTAATTATTTATATTATAATAAAAATTCTTTGATATTTAACCAGGTTACGAGACGATAGCTCATTTTTTAGAAATAAATTCAATTGAATGTCAATCAAAACATTGATTATTGGGAAACGGCCAAGTAAACTTACAACTAAATTCAATTGAATTTGTACTATTGTAAATATATCGTCACTGTTCTGGCTGGAGTTAGTCAGTTAGTAACAGATTGATAGTTCTGAGTAACAGCAAATAAAAAAAAATCATCTTTTACGATAAACCTTTAGCATCGATATTCCATGTTACATGGATTATTATAATATCAAAATATAGATGTACTTATTTATGCCGATCTGACACTATTTAGATTCTAGCGACCTTTAAATCAGCATTGATAATAAATGTTTTTTTTGCACACTAGTATAATTAATGAACCGACTGAGCTATTCCAGATAAATAACTGATATCAAAGAATCTCGTTGTATAATTCACTTATTTTTTGCTAGTTTCGTTAATTGCCAATTTCTGCTAAAAAGGTGACGATATATTTCTTATCATACATTTTCTTTTTACAATAATTTAATACGATAATTAAACATCTCATTTCTTTAAATGTACAAAATGATTGGCTTTCTGCATTTTACATTTTGCCCTCAGCTTTACACTTTTTTCAACCATGTCCTTTTCCAATGTAGTATGTATATGTAAGTTCTTTTTTAGCAGAGAAACAGAACTATGAAATTATTAGTAGTTAGATAATTGCTTTTGCTCCAAACTCGTTTTTGGATATTCAAATTTTCGCACATGTAATAGATTTTTTTTTACCACGATCAGTAATTTTATTCGTGACGACAATGTTGTAAAACAGTAAAATGTTTTTGATGATATTATAGTGAGATTTTATTTTTTTAATCCGTTTTTTACGACCCTTCAAAATTAAACATGCAATGGCTTCAAAAAGCGGATTACCATAAAATATAAAAAACAATTGAATAATTTTTTGTTTACGTTTTTTTTTTTTAATTTTTTAACCACATTTTCCACATTTTAGTTAAAGTTAATTTAATATTTACAATACAGTCTTTTTCCACATGTGTACTTTGGTTTTTGGGAATGTGCTATTGAAAACAGCTATAGAAAACCCCCAAAGATTACGCTTTGTCTTAATTTTCTCGTCGTTATTTTGGACTAAGGACTTTTTAATCAGCTGCATATATTAAAATTATTTTCAAGATAACATAAAAAATATTAATATAATGTGTATGATATTTCATAAAATAAATTCTGAAAATTATGATGAATGTATAGAAAATGTAGTGATAGCAGTAGTGTAGCAGAAAAGGTATTCGTGATACTATAAGAATCCGTGTTATAGGAAGTAGAAGAGGAGTGTTTGTATGTTTTACTCAGATCGTTCATGGCAACATAGAAAGTAAACAATCGTCTTGGGCTTAATTAATATGCCAACTTATATGCTTGTTTATCCTTTGCCTCAGTAATATAATAAACGAGTAATAAAAATTAACAAACTAATCTTTATTAAATCAGACTTTGGTTTGATGATGTAAATATGGAATTAATCAGTTTTTTTCCCTAGTAACGCGGTGGAACGGCGTTCCAGCACCTTTTACCATGACATTTTTCATGTTTCAAATCAATGTTCGCAAAATTTTATTTTTTATGCCGAAGACAAAAAGTAATAAAAATAAAAAAAGAATTATCAGAAGTAACATTAGATCTACAAGATCGATTTCTGTTCGAATGCGTTGGTTTTTGTGACGTCTATCCCTCCCACTCTTAAATCCTAAAATTAACAAAGTAAAGCGAGATCGATTAGTTAACCATTAGTCCTGTACCAGCTCTACCTTTCTATCTTTAATCTCTTTAATAAATGGAGGTTGAACAACTAAATAATAAACGAACAAAAACTCTGTTGAGATACCTCCACTAGGAAGCCATATCCTCCACATTGAGAACGGACATGAATTAGAAAAAAAAAGTTTGACAAGATTTGAGTTCTGGTGTCTTTAAAAAAAAACACCGGAATTAATACTATGTTTACTATGACGTAATTTTTTCTACAATGCATGCGTTATAATCCAGAACAGATGTGCATCTAAATCTTTTATTTATTTTGTAAAATATGATATGTAAATATTACCATGTCTAGTTGTATCTAAGCTTCAATTGCTTCGTCATCATTTGCATTCATAAGCAGCTTTCAATATCATACCAGCCGTTAATATCTAAAGATTATTTTTTTCAGTAAAAAATATGATAAAAAAAACTATAATATTTATAATTTAAGATTTCGACTGAAGTGCTTGGTGAAATTTCGATATTAAATTTGAATCGATCAAATTATGTACATTCTCACAGATTTTGTGACTAACGACCCAGGTTTCGCCTTTCGGCATCTTCAGGCGTTCAAGTGCACGGATGAACTTGAACTGACGCTTAGTAAATGAATGTTTCGTGTTAATATAATAAATAAATGTATCACAGAGTTTAAGGCCTTTGCTGGCGAAAAGGATAAGCCCTTGGGAATGCCCACAGATTTTAGTAGTGAGTGGTTTTAAGAATTATATTTATTTGTTCGTCGGAAAAGATTTTATGATTATATTTATATAGGGTATAAAAGTGGAGATCCCGGCATATTTAATATTTCATTTAAATCGGAAGGCAGTTCTGCTGTGCTCTGTTTATTTCCAAAATTTCCTGGAAAAAGAGCTTATGAGCGTCCGTATTTGGGTGTAACATTGTTATCCCTTGTTCCTGATTGAACACGTGTCGAAATATAGTTTTTTAAAAAATTAAGTTCGAAAAAATCCGAGTTTATTAAGTGCCCTTAGTAAATACTACCCTGATATTATAATAAAATTGTATGACTAGTGACTACTCTCCGTTCTCTAGATCAGCGTTTTTCAACCGGGGTTCACGTGGATGGAACAAACGATAACAAGTCAAAACACTAAAATGCACAGGTCATAAAAAGATCAGGCGAATGAGATAACGCTCTAATTTTTTATAACAGACTCCTTTGGTGATATTGAACAATTATTGGCATAAAACGCAATTTACCGAAATGTGTCGCTTAAGTTCATTTGCCGATTATGGGTCGATATATCTTATAGAAAATGTTATATTCGCAGGGAGTCTTTCATTCTATGGAGGGAGTATACCTAGAAGGGTAATTTTAGAAAAGATTATTACTAGTCTCTCTGTGAACTGTGTTTCACAATCAGGGTGAAAAACATAAAAACATCACATACATTCATGCATTTGGATATACGTGAATCCATAGATTGAAAGGTTGAAAATATTCCAACCAAAATATTTTTTAATAAATATGGCCCAAACCAATCAAAGCGCTGTACACGCATTTGTATGAATGAATATGATACACCAAAAATAGTTGTATTTATCAGGGCTGTGGAGTCGGGTGAAAAAAAGACGACTCCGACTCCGAGGATTTTTTTCAATAATTTCAGTTTAACTTATATATATCGACTTTGGAAAGGAAAAAGGACGCAACTCACCGTTGTTTCAAAACACCTTTTTTTGATAATCACAATGTATACAACTTGATACACATTCTATCAAAATGATGTAAGCTGCAAATGCCGAATTAGTATCTAAATTTAGCTTTTAAGTTTGAAAAAAGATGTGCTTGTGAAAATTGAAACTAAGAAAAAAGTCTGAAAAAAAGGTTTTTACTAGACAATTTCTTAAATTAATATTAGATTATGTCAATTAAACACCAGTTAAGTCTCCGTCCATGTCAAGGTTGTGTATAATTCATAATTTGCATGCGGCCCAAAATCATCAAAACACGTTTTTTGTGCCTCCTGTAAAATTTGATATGTGTTGGTTACGTCCTTTTTCCTTTCCACAGTCGATATGTATACCATCAGATCATCTTTAGTCATCCAAGCATGAAATGTTAACACTTTTGACTATTTTTTTAAAATACAAATCATTAACTATATTTTTCAAAAAAAATCGAGCCGCTCATTATTCACGACTCCGATTCCGACTTCACGGCCCTGGTATTTTTGTGTGAAATCACTGCTTTGAAGAAACGAAGATCTTACCATTTGCAAGAAGAAATAATCCGCAGGGGTTGATTCAACTGATGAGTAGGGATTCAGCATAAACCTTGCTCCTTCGAAACAGGGATTTCCAAATACGATACCGAAATGCTCGTCAACATTCACATTCGTTAAAAGTTTAATGTCGGAATAGACTTGAGGTCTGAAAGGATGCACCATGGGATCGGAGCTGATTTCACACTCTTTTCCTCTCATGGAATACCCTAATGGACAACACTTCCTAAAACACTTTTTTATGAGGCATATACATCCCCTTGTATGCATGGTCACATTTTTATTACTATAATTAAAAAACTGACGACTGGAATACACTAATCCTTCGTGAAGTATTGAACCGTTTTTCAAAGTTGTTCCATCTGATATGTTTACACTCATATGAAAAGAACATGGAGTTTTACAATTAACTTTAGAAAATAATACTATAATTGTCACAAAGATTAGCGAAATCGTTCGAAAAATTGATGCCATTTTAATCACTTAAAAAATACACCGATATTTGTAAAATAACACAGACATAATGTTCACCTTTTCTTCTTTCTTGAAATAATTTTATCGATATACGTGATGCTATGTTTATTGATAATTTTATTAAACAAGGAATTACCGAGATACTATTTTATTTATTTAGATATAGATAGCGAATGCGCGACTTTGAATTGTTATCAATTGTTTTGTAGATTGCTAATCTAAATTATAATTATTTGATTTCTTTATAATTTAAAATGTTCAATATTATTTAACGGTTTTTTTTAAATCATGCAATTTACGATGAAAATCGTCGTATACCAAAGACAACGAGCATTTCCGAGGAATGTTCGTGATGAAATGACTAGTTACTTTAGTTTCCGAGACATAACTAAATAATGTACGCATGGGTTTCAACGCAGAAGATTATTCGCACACAGAGCCTGTAAAGCAGGGGTTCACAAAGTGTGTCCTGCGAGATTTGTTTTAGATTTTAATATTTGTATTTTTTCTCCATACGGAATATTAAAACATACTTTTAAAATAAAACATGCCGTAACCAGAATGAATGGCTTGGCATTTTGATAGGTTTTGAACATGCTCATCAAATGGCTTTTTTTATTTGGAAGTTTATATTTATATTTGTGAAAAACATGTTCTATAATGAGCTCAATATATCATCCTTAGATCAAAATTATCAGACAACCATATTGCATCTATTTTAGGTATGCGTACCACTAACTTTAAACCTAGATTGAAGGGTTTAGTTTCGAACAAACAATTGCACAAATCCCATGATTACAAATATATACACATATGTGTATGTAATATTTTTTTTTTATTTGTTGCCTTATGCTTTCTAAAAACAGGAAATATTAAAAAAAAAGAATGGATGGCCCACCAAATATTTTTGTTTTCAAAATTGTCCTTATGACGAAAAAGTTTGTGAACCCCTGCTGTAAAGTCTTACAGATTTTGAATTTCAAAATTCTCGGAAGAGCTAAAAAAACGAGTCACGCTGATAATTTGGGCAAATCGGTAAATTCCTGGGTTATAAATAACCTTGAAAAAATGTGGTGCCCGGCGCCTTACCAATATTTTAGAATGCACTCTAGGGTCCAAAAAGGTTGGTAGCCCCTGGATTAAGAGTTCTTAAAAGGGTGGTAACGGGCGCATTTCAGACTTAGGGTAATATAGGCGGACGCACCCCGGACCTCTTAAAAAAAACACGATTTCAATAATACGTGTTACATCAAATGACTATATCAGTGCGATCTTTGACATTGCTTTTCATGAACCAGTTTCCTAATGTTGGTAGTGTAATTAATATGAAGACCAGAATTGTAAACAAATATGATTATTTTGTTTTTTCTTGTTGTAGCATACTTTAGACGGGCGCGTTAAAACAGCTCGGCGTGCGCATGTGTGCCCGCGGGTACAGGGATTGAGAGCCCCTGGTATAGAAGGTAAGGGGAATTCAACGAAAATTGAAAGTTGTATGTTAATAATAAGACAATTAAAGAAATACATTTTATCAATTCAAATAATTATATTATATTCTTAACACTTTGTGTTTTTTTTTCATTTCATCGAAAAGCGTAAAAAAATAGCAAAATACTCTTTTTTTATAAATTCCACATTATTTTACTAAAGATCGTTTTCGTCCATTACGAGCATTATTAACTGATAAGAATATAAATCGATATAGGGTAATTTGTACAAATTTAAGTAATAATAATTACAGTGTGTAACAAACAATAAGTAAAATATATAAAAATGATTTAATAAGGTCAAAAGTTATTAAATTATTTTAGTTCTAAGCATATTATTTTATACATGGTTGATAGCTATGTATATTTTTCGACTTATGAAAGATTTTTTCGAACTACATTTCATCCAACACATTTTCGTATTTTTTTGTTAGTAATGTTTTCAATGAATTAATATAGAATCTATTTTATTGTTAATTACTATTAAATATAGCCTAGCTCAACCTAACCAACATACATTAGTCAAATTAATAACTAAAAAGTTTATAGAAGTTAAAAAAGTCAGCCAAATAAACAATTTGAGAATAATTTGTCAACAGAAATAAAATTAATAATATAATATATTCTCGCATGTAATGACTAAGGTGTTTGATTTCAAAAATTGAGCCGAGACCGCCAGTCGAGTGCTAAATTGATAAAAGCTACACTATAAACATAATTATGTTAATATTGGAATACGGCTTAAGAATTACATGTACAAATTGAATACATTCAAAAATGAAAAAAACTATGCACTGAACTAGATTACTCGCCATAAATTGAATACGGTCTTTGTTTTGCATAAATTTTACAAATCAAATGTGGCATCGTCCGTTCAAAATTGTGAAAAGAAGTCATTTAATATATTGGCTTTATAATAATTCACTATGCAGCCATATTTTACGATATGTCAAAATTTTACCCGCTACTTTTGAACAGTAACAATGGAACATAATGTATTTTAGAATGACAGGGAATGCTTAATGTGTCACTTGTTTATTATTGGTGAATCTGATCGAGTTCTATTGTTTTATAGTTTTATTCGTTACAAAATATTGTAAAAATGAATGTTGTAAATGGAGATAAATTCAATAAAAGACAACCTTATACCAATAACAAGAAGCGTTCACATCCGCCACCAAGTATGGGTAAGTATTTATGCCTTTAAAATATCGACATTAAACAACCATCTTGAATTCTGCCGATAAAATTGTCATTACTTATAAACATACTATAAAGATTTTTAGATTGCACCATTGTGGTGGGTACCTGCTCAAATGGTACAATTAATAACTGTCTTTATAATTAATTTATATTTTTAATAGTTGTTGCAAGCATATGAAGCACAATTATCAAAAGATGGCGCTCTCCAAAAGTTGATATTTAATTATGTTATTATGTGTACTTCCATTCAGGAATGTGTTGACTATAAAAAATATGTAAAGCATGCATTTAAAATTAATCCTTGGAGACATATATGTTGTATTATACTATATCTATATATAATAAAAACAAATGACTCATATTATATATCCTAACATACAATGGGTTTGCATTTTCAATAGATGCATATTGGGTAAGTAGCAACAAATGTTATTTGACCAAGTATTAATGAATTCCAAGTATAAATGCTTTTCCTGTTTTACTCCTTACTGGTGATAAACAGATGTAGAACACTTAACCGTAGGTTTTTTTATTTGTCTAGTAAAACTTTATGCTCTTTTATAAAACGTCACAATTTTGACCATTGTTTTGACTCTAAATTACTGTGAAAATATGCTTCTTTCCTGTTATCCGGAGGCATTTTTTTATTTGTGAATACAAAAATAAAATAAGATTATTAAATTAGATTTAACAGGTCATCAAATTTAGGTTTTTAATTTTTTTGAATTTTTCAAAATCCATAAGAATGTTTATTAACTGAAAGAGTAAAAACATCACAAACACCCATGCACAAGATTTCAAATATAAGATATAAAAAATCTAAATTTGATGTTGACCATGCCGGAACTTGAGCACAGACCCATCTTATCACTTAGGTGTAAGTTTTACTACTAGACCACATAGGCTGTCAATATTATAATAATGCATAAAATGTGACAAGGACGTTATGCAGAATGCAATGAATTAATGCCAATAATAGCACAATCTCGCTTATCTTTTATTACCTTAAGCTTTTGTATTTCAAATGAGTTATTAACTTATTTTCTAGGAACTATGAGCTATTCAGTAGGAGGAAATATAAATGACCTCAACTCGGCTGCTAAGAATCCTCGATATGCTTTTGAAGGACTGGTCAGCGGATCGGGGCTGCAGAATAGTTATTCGTGTCAGCCGATGATCGTAGAAGCACGTTCTATGGGACTTTCTAACCCAGCTAACAGAAAAAGGTACTGCAGTGCGACATTTTCTCAGTAGTTCTTTATGTTGACTTACATTCATAAAATGTTTTTACACAAAACCTTGTCCTTTTTATAATGACGTTAAGTACTATGTTGATGAAGCAGAGATGTAAAAAAAAAAACTTAATATGTCTCTTTTATAATAATAATGTCATATAAGATTAATATATTGTGACATCATCATTTAAAATAATATAAACACATATAGGTGCACTCAAATCTTTTTTTACACAATTTTGGAATAATACAGAGCACTAAAAAGAGTGAGTACAATATTTTTACATGAATTATGTGTTCTAACACGATTCCCTGAAACAAAATACACAGAAGTGGATAGCAAAATTTCTAATAACAAGAAATTCAACAACACAAAACAGTAATAACTAACAAAAGTCTTCACTAGATTCTAGCAAATTAGACGTGTCAGAACTTTCTAGCGATGAAAGTAATTGATGTCTAGTTCCTCATAAAAGTCGGCGTATATAATCAAGAAGTGAAGATTTTCCAAATTATAAAACATTATGAATAATATTATATGTAATTTACTTATTGGTGCTTCATTATTAAGTTTTTTTTCAAATAACAATGTTTTTTAAATTCAGGAAAACAATCTTAAATTTTTCCTTACCCTTGTAACACGGCTTTATGTGGAGCATATTATCTACCGCGTAAAATAAGATTTGAGTGTAATTATATTTTCTATATTAATTATATATAATATTTTCGAGACTATTTCATAAATTATATTTTACACCCATTTTTAGTATTTTTTTTAATGTCTTTATTAGCTACTATAAAAAAAATATCCTGAATGCAATGTCGTTGTAAAAAACTTGAACAAGTATGTGAATGATATTTGGTATTTGCAGGGCAAATACTTCATCGGCGAGTGTTTACCAAGTTAATTCTATATCGAGTGGTGGAATAGCATCAAAGTCAAACTTGTCATTGAGCAGAACAACTTCTTGTTACGGTTCTGCTAAAGGAATGACCACTCCCAAATATGTACAAAACGTCAGACAAGTAAGCAGCTCCACCAGCAGAGGTATGCAATTTTAGCATTATCATTATTCATGACATCACAAAAAAACCTTGTCAATCCATAATCATCTACAGAGCTATAAAGTAGCAAACAATTTACTTGACAATGATTAATTTATTTTATGTTTAAGTATGAAGTTCGTGTAATTTTGTCTGTTAAAATTGTATGTCGTCAGTAGCCCATTGCAAATCAATCGTGTAATTTAAGAACACTAATTTACAGTATTGGTAAGGTTCTAACCATTATGATGTATATTAAAATTACAATAATAATAATCATTGAATTTGTTCTAAAATACTTCCCGTATTCGGGATATTGGTAAATTATTAACTGTACTTTGACATACATACTGAAAGACCATTGTATACTGTTTGTATACAGTGTTGCAGGTTATTTTTTCAGTGTCCACTTTCAAATGCAAACTTTTTCACTGTAGAAATATAAATGGAATTCAGTTATCAGTTATTCAGGAATCAATATAGGCCATGTAAATAATTACTTATAAGTTGTTTTTATTTTACCATGTCTGCTCCCAATGTGAATTATATTGACTCGTAATGGAGTGTATTTCAACAGAAGAGTTTCTACGAAAACTGCTTGTTATTTAGTTTTTCAACCACTCTTAGAGAGCAGGGATAGAAGGATAGGGCTAGGAGAGGATTAGTGGTTTACTAATCGCTCTCGCAACGACCTGTTTTTTTCACATCACATACATACATACCTTTGAACAAAAACCATAAATTGATTGAAAACTACAGATGACTCTGATAATAATGATTTTGAAATAATTCTAAGGAAAAAACTGGTTAGATAAGAATACAGCAGCGACAAAGAGGAATATTAAAGTTGTTAGCTCATTTGAAGTGATATACATATGAAGTGTACTATCTATTATTTTAATAATTAACAATATTGTTAACCTACCCCAACATTTTTTGTTATATATTGCTATACGTCAATGTATGTGTATTATTTCACTATACGCAATTTTTTTTAATAACCTATCTCCCAAATATGTATGAATTATATGCCTCAATTAACGCGATTTTTTTAATCTTTGGAAGCTATTGTCCATTTTGCATGTTTTCTATGCATCGATTTACGCAAATTAACTTTGCTACATTTTTGCGGAAAATCTACCTCACAAATTGAGGTATGAGCGTACATACTTCTTAATGTTCAATTCGATACACACAACATTTTATTTATTTTTCATAGAGGGCAGTGAAATTTTTAATTATAATAAATGCTTTACTTTTGTGCTAAAGAATTTAATATTCTAGATTACATATTTTGTTATGAAAATATTCTTATATATATATATATATATATATCTATGTGTATATTATATAGTTATAAATGTTTACCTATTAAAATGTAGGTGAGTGAATTTTTGTTTTCTACATTGAAAATGTGGAAAGTGTGATAATGTTTCTTAAAAAAATTTTCATTTAAACTGAATGTAAATTAGGTAGTTTAATTGACCACTTTCATTAGGACAAGCAGGAGGAAGCAGGACAACTCCGGGTTCTTCTACAAGCAACAACACAATGTTAGCTTCTTGTATTATTCTTGGTAAGAATCCATTTACAATAGTATACTCCCGATTTTCCCTATGTAAATCATCTGGCTTAAATATTACACAAGAATTAACAGGGTTTTAATATTTTGACGAAACAATTATAGCCCAAGAATCCGTTTTTTTTTTATCAAAAAGCATGTGTGCCGCACCCTTTTTAATGTGGAGCGTATGTACTCCTAATAAAGCAATTTTATAAAAACGTGTTATATAGTAAATGTAGCATTATAAAGACAAAAGGTTTGATATGTTGCAGCTATATCTGAAGGGCGAGGCACAGCGCGCGGAGAAGTGGGAATGGCAGCCGTAGACCTGCGTCGACCGCATCTGGTCCTTTGTCAATTGAGCGACTCGCATTCCTACATTCATTCTCTCACAAAAATACATTATTTTCACCCCATTGAGGTGACATTAATTATTTAGCTTGCATTTATTTTACTGAAGATAATATAATAGAAGTGTTGTTTTCATACAGACAACAATGCTATTTTGTTGCGGAGGCTTCTCGATGTTTCGAACTTAAATATATATATATCTTTTTTCAGATAATAGTGCCGCATACATTCAATTCCGGTGCGGTAGATGCTGAACTCTATCGATTGATTAAAGACCAGTTTCCTTCAATCCGACTCACATCTGTACAGCGACGTCATTTTTCCGATTCCGCTGGTTTTCAACAAATTCAAAGTCTTTGCGCTCCTGAATATAGCTCTGTTGAACTACAACTGATGCACAAGTAACTTTGGTCATACGTACTTTCAAAAAATGTTTTGCCTTTTTTACAACATCTGTTGTATCGCATGTTGGTCGCCATGGGGGTCACCGGTGACCTGCAAGAAAGAGTTGAGTTGTTAAGTAGTGCAAGTGGGCAAGCGTGCTGTGAATGTTTTCTGTGAGATGAATAATAATAATCACCTAAGAATCCATCAAAATAAAAATCCATACATTTTCATCAAATAATTAATACTTACAAACGAAGAATCATTTTACATGAAACTTACTTGGCCATCAACGTCTTAAAAATAATGTCAAAATGCCTGCCACTCTAGGACCTTTTAATGTGAAAATAATTTATCATGAAGTTAATGAAACCTATCTAAAGTTCTAAAATCCTTTTAGATTTTACGCTCTTACATCAGCTGCAGCCGTTTTAAAGTACGTGGAGTACATCCAGTGCGTAACGTTTGCTCCGCATTCACTCAAAATTGAACTTATTGGATCGCAACACTCTACGATGATAGGTGATATATATATATATCTTTTAATTCAGTTGAAAATAATAAATTGGAATCAAAATATCACCTTATTATTATAAATTGATCACTAGATGTGGAAACAGCCATAAGGTTGGAATTGGTTGAATCTCTGTCGGGGACCGCTGGCCGCGGTGGCAGCCTTTTGTCCATTCTGAACCACACGTACACCGCCGGAGGATTAAGGAATCTGAGAGCTAACATTTTGCAACCGACTAGCGACCCTCAAGTCATCAACACGAGACTCGATTGTATCGCAGAGTTACTAGATAATAATGAGGGACTGCTTCCGGCATTACAGGTTATTTGTTTATTCATATATCAAGCCGTTTCATATAGAGAAGTGGAAACACTGGTCAGGCACATTTTATTGTAATTACATTTCAAACAGCATTCATTTTCTTGAATAGCTATTGAGTACATAATGTGAAATTTTCAGCCCAAATACATATGTTTAAAAAAACAGTGAAATTATTTTTAGAATGTGTTGAAGCAATTATATGATGTGGATAAAATCCTCTGGCTTTGCATGGTGTTCCCAAACCAAGATGGCAGTAAAGCAGGAGAAGCTCAAATGAACCATACCCTTCAGCTTAAGACTAGTACAGATTTGGTGCCCAGTCTCATTGCAGCACTAGGAAAGGCTAAAGGAAAGTGGTTTGCTGATGCCAAACTGGTAATATTAACACGTAACCGTTTGGTTCGGTCTTTATGATTTTTACATATTTTTACAAAAATATACAATTCGTTATTTTAAATTGAGAAGATATTCATAATATTCTTGTGAATTCCAGGATTATTTCTTTTATTTTTTTCATTTTTCTGAATTTCAGGCTTTGGAAAGCCCTAAATTTGTTGAAATATCTGAAAGAATTAAGCGAGTTTTACAAGATAACGCCCAAGCAGGCCGCGGTGCTGGAGCGCATCATCAGAGATGCTTTGCGGTGAAGCCGGAAATCAACGGTCTGCTGGACGTCGCCAGGAGATCCTACTCGGAGATCATCACAGACATTCAGGAGAAGGTCGGACAGCTAGCTGAGACCTACAGTCTGCCGCTTCGACTCATCAATAATGCATCGCGAGGATTTCATATTGTCATATCGATCGGAGAGAGGAATAGAAGAGGATTTAATATTGGAAATCTACCACCAATATTTTTAGAGGTTAATATTTTACAACAATTGTGTAAGCTAGCATTACTTTATTGATATAATATTCATTTTGAAGGTTTTCGCCGTTAATTCTTGGTGGAAAGACATTATATTCAAAAATAAAACCATCTTTTGTGCATATTCTACATATATTTATTAAGATCCGAAGCATTTAAAATGAGCAAAATTATGGGGAGTATTTGCATTGCAAAATTCTTCTTATTTCAACCATTCCCTAAATACCAATAACATCTAGCTGATATGTATTGTAATCTGCAATGATACCTCAATCAATGCAATGCTAATATTACGCAAATTTGTCTGGGATCTTTGTACCTCGTTACTCCTCGATCATATTTTCGACATTTCAATACTGGAGTGTTAATAATTAAATGTAAAATCATACAAAAGTGTGTTTTTATTTCTTTTTATCCATGCCCGCTCTCAATGTGGAGCATATGGCCTCCTAATGGAGGTATCTCAACAGAATTTATAAATTTTCAGTGTTAACAAATATTTCTCAGGTTCAAAACCACAGTAGCAGTATTTCAATGACAACAGAAGAATTAATCCTTCTCGATCAACAGGCGAAGGAATCGCTGATCGAGATACAAAGCATGAGCAACATGTAAGTGTTTTTATCACTTTTACTCATGCGATTCGCCTAATACATTTTAAAAAGAATTCTGAAACAATATTATGAAATTCTTACAATGCAGAGTAATATATGGATTGCTGACAGAGCTGCGACCCTACATTGGATTCCTTTACAAATTATGTGAAATTGTTGCAGAATTAGACGTTATACTATCTCTGACGCAAGTAAGATATTTTAAAATAAAATTTTCGCACCTAATTTTAATGTATCAACTTGTATTGCTTTTGTTACATTTTTTTAATATTATGATAAATAGTATGTACTAATAAGATGGTTTTCGATTTCATTTTCTGCAAGGCGTTTCTTGGACTCACATCTTCACTTGGTTTTTTGATAGATTGCATATTTTTATTTTATGTAGATAACACTATTGCAATGTGTATTAGCTGAGGATACTTCACTTTTATGATACCTTAAGACGAATAAAATATTACAACGCATCTAACTTATTTTTTTTCTAAAATACTACTTGACTCACTTACCTCTAATGGGCCCAATGTAGATGTTCAAATCAATTGTAACAATGTTTTATGCCATTATGTTAGGTGAGCAGTGCAGGAAAGTATATCCGACCACTATTCAATGATTATCTTGACTTGAAAGACTCGATTCATCCTATGTTGGATTACGTTATACCAACAACTCCAACAGAAAATGATGTGGTCAGTTGCGCTACTTTTTAAATGATATATTATATTGATTTCACAGAAAATAAAAGAAATATAGACTTATATCGCTAACTTTACACCCTTTTATTGCAGTTTTCCAGCCCGGAGTATAATTTCCACATAATAACTGGACCTAACATGGGAGGCAAAACAATATTCATAAAGCAAATTGCTCTATTGCAAATAATGGCTCAGGTAATGGGATATTTATCATTCAGAGCTCTCTAATGTATGACAACTGACAACAAAGCTATACAAAACCTGCTCAGTAATATAATGCTTTTCAAACAAAAGAGAATCAAACATAACATAAATCATGCGCATAACAGTTGTTAAAACAATTGTTCCGTTCTTATTAGATATCATTCTTTTTGTAATACTTGAACATTTTCAGTTTTATCCAGAAATAAATGGGTGCGAATTTTAACATTTTTTAAATTTTTTTAGATCGGTTGCTTTGTGCCGGCGACTCGGGCTGTGTTCAGAATTACTGACCACGTGTTTTCAAGGATCGGCTTTAACGATAGTATTGAATGCAATGCATCAACATACGTCTTGGAAGTAAGTCATATTAGGTTACAGATCAGGAATAAAATAGCTGTAAATAATGTCAAATGATTTTTTTCATTTGAATGAAATAATTTAACTATTTCTACAGATGAAAGAGGTTCACTACATATTGCAAACACTCACCCCGACGAGTTTAATCATCATCGATGAGCTGTGCAGGTATACGTGCGATAATTTACAAAGACTTTTTAGTCAACATATTTAAGTACAAATAGTCCAATATGATTTCTTAGATGAATAATTCAAATTTCCATCGTGCACAATGTGCAATGGTCGCAAGTATATTCGGTTGACAGAGATTGCCAAAAAATTTCAGAGGCACGTCTAGCGAAGAAGGAGGAAGTATGGCGTGGGCGGTCTGCGAGCGATTACTCGATTCGAAAGCTTTTACATTTTTCACGACACACTTTCTTTACCTTACAAAGCTTCAGGACCTTTATTACAATGTTGTGAAGTGAGTATGACTCGTAGTATTTTTGAGACATTATTTCTGCAACAAATAAGATAATGAATAAACCTTCTTTCTGCATTATTAATGTTCATTTTGCTTTGATTATGACTATAAATTTACATGCTCCCAATTTATTTTTACGTGGGCGAAACTATGAGCAAAAACTTTTATTTCTAAAAACTTATACCTCGCTTAGGAGGTATGAGTCACCAGTTCCTAGGGCCGTTCGATTGATCAACTCATTGCCTAGTGAAGTGGACATTTTTAGTAATAGTATTTGTGAAATTTTACTATTTTATTTCTTGATTTTTTGTGTTGATTTTTATGTATTATGTAGTTTTATTTTATATTTTGTGTCTTTATATTTGTCAAGTACATGGCGAATTGGCGTAAGCTGTTATGTCATGTACTATAATTTTAATTTTAAACAATAAATAAATGATTCGGTTCCCCGAATATGATTGGTGTGAGGGAGTTTAGGACATTGCAGGCATCCATGTCTTCAAATGGAAATCCATAAATCTATTGCAAAGTCAGTTTATGAAGATGTTAATACCGGAATTCAAGATTATGAGATCTACATTCGAAACTAACATTGTTCACTACTCGATCATAGAGCCATGTTTTATTATCAGTCTGTTGCTACACAATCTATTACATTCAATGTTGTTTCTTTGTAATTTATTCTGTTAAGAGTTCTAGTATTTTATGAAGAACTTATAAAAGCTTTTTTCATCAATGCTTGTTTTGTAGTTTACACACTAAAGTTGATGAAATACAAAGTTCCACAAGCGGCAGTGATAAGAAATTAATATACATGCACAAAGTAGAGTCAGGAGTGACAACAGTTGAACAATACGGTCTCACTCTAGCTAAAAATACAAATATACCTCGGTATGTGATCAACCTGGCCGAGGACCTTTCAAAAATTATCATAAAGCAAAGAAAAGTGAGATATTTAAAATCAGTACTTTTTTCCACTTATTTTAACGATTCCTAGATAAATATGTAGTTTTCTTCTCCTCACCTCAAACAATCAAAAATCCAATAAGGTGAGACGTAAGGGTTGAAACACAAAAATTGAATATGTCTTTAGATACAAATTGTTTTAGATACAAAACTTTGTAAATCCACGATACTTGAAAAATTAATGTTTGAAAGTGATTTCTCCATCCTTTGATCTCACAACCGAGTAAAACAAAGGATCTAGAACATTATCACAAAGCTATAGAATCAAAAAAATATTGCTATGCCAAATTTCAATTGAAGCATCGATGTAATAATAAAATAGTGTATCATCATAAGTGACAAAAAAATTGTGACAAAGATGTAATTATTGTGCATCGCCTTATCTATGAATGGTTATTGACGCTTCGAATAAATGTCGTCATGGCCTAAATGGGCAACAAAAGCAATGCCTATCATTTCACTTCAATAATATTATTGTATTATGTATTTCAAAATCCAGTTCAACTAGTTGCAATTCAGTAGAAAAATGAGTAAATAACATTCATTTTTATCAGAAAAATATATATCATGTTTTTAACATAATTGATTAACAGAACTCAAATAATTTTGAATTACCTGATGGGAGACTACACATTTTATTTAGTTATTTGAGTGAATTTAAATAAAAAAATATTATCATTATAAATGGGAAATATCTTTCAATACTTAATACAGTTATTTATATTTCAGCCACGCTCTGCAGTTGAGCATAAAAAAACTGATGACGTCCTGTTGTATAAGTTAGCTGCAGATTTAATGCATGAATCTAGACAGCCCCATGCAAACGATGATAGATTAGAAGATCTTATAATGATGTTTAAAGCGGAGCACCCCAATATAATTCAAAAGATTTCTTCAAATAACTCTTACAGCACTGCCGATGGTAGCGCTGGTACCAGTGAAGAAAGCATAAGTTCTGACCGGAGTAGAACAGAGTCCACTTCTGTCGAAAAGGTCTCTGATAGAAATCTTAATAATAAAACAGAAGTTTCGGCTTCTTCCGGTTCAACAAAAATTGTATCTGAAATTGAAAAAGTATCAACTGAAGGTAATAAAGATTTCAAGGCGCATCAGGATATTGAATCATTTAATGTTAGTGACAAAAGATTTTCTAATACCAGGCTACCAATAGTCAAAAATCCAGTCGAAGGTTTTCATAGTTTTAAGTATAACAATGGTCGGAGAGAGAATAAAAATGAATCTGGAAATTATTTCAAATTTAAGCCACAAATGACAAATAACAATATATCACAAAGGGATATTGATTATAATACTGAGGACAGTGTTCGTCGTTCTGACGATTATCGTAACAATGTAAGTAATACTAAATATTATGGACCTTCTGCACTAATTTTGAGACGAAAAATTCCTGCTGAAAAAAAAGTGTCTCAATCAAGTCTAAATGAAAAATTGACAGCTCTGTTTGGAGAAACCGAAGAATGTGTCGGTCGCGATAACCCCGAACCTATGGATACGGAAGAACTGTTAGACCAGCTGGCGCCATGCGACAGTGTTCAAAGATTGAATCCTTTTGGCTTGGTTCAGAAGAAAAATGTTGAAAAAGTATTCACTGATCGATCGAGTATCACAAGGAAAGATATAAGAGAAGGTGATGAGTGTGCAAGTTCATCAGAAAATAATTCAGACCATTACGAAACATGTATTTCTTCGTTAAATGATGGCGAAGGGTCATTTGACTTTGACCAATTTGTTAAAAATGTAATCGAGACTCCTTAAAAATACCTATTGTTAAAACACTATTTTATAAGAAAAAACAGTTTCATTTAACATGATATTTTTATAAGAGAAACTATTTTACACATATTCTATGTATGGAAAAATATTTTAAATGATTAAAAACATATGTAGGTCTGGCACATATTTCATGATTAATTAGAGTGTCGGATCAGTTTTGCTCACCTAGTGAGTAGGCGTGGGCTAGAGAGGGCACAATTTAACAAGGGGCTCACATGATCCCCTTGTTAAATTTGACTTATGCTGGTGAGCTCTTTTTTAAACCAAGAAGAACAAAATTCTCAGATCTATGCGTTGTATAATATAAATATACGTAATAAATACATTTTAAGAATCTAGTGATGAACATTTAGTGTTTCTGAGATATATGTACATTATCTAGGACGGTTAAATACATTGTTTGAAACCTGGAATTGGAGCGAAAAGAATAGAGCCTTTTCCTGTATCAATTTTGGAACTTTTCAATCTTGCAGTCTAATGTAGGAAAATGCATATTTCAACTATTGTTATTTATTATTTAACGGTACATTGCGTATTGTTACATCATATAAATATATATTGTAATATACGAAAGTTTTGATAATTATTATGTAGTATAATTGTATAAGAGTGAAGTATCCAGAACACCGTTGAGAACACATAGAGTTGAGATTAAGCGAGCCCCTTTTTAACGTATTCGCAGCCCACTGCCGCTAGTGAGCGTTTTAAGCTACTTAAAACTTGTCCTGATGTATAAATAAGATAATGTGGAATAAATAATATGTGTACATTTTAATTGAAAATCTAACATATAATATTTTGTCATGGTTATTCAATACTAAATTTATGATCAAAATATTTTTTTAATTTTCAAATTTTTCCTTTCTGCAATAAAACATATTTTGTTATTGAAAATGATTTTTTACTTTCAAACCAATGTAAGATTTAAGCTTTCAAATTTCTTGAGTATTTTCTTTCTCACTTTCAACAGTATACTTTTATACCTAGCTCATATTAATTGAAATTAAGTAGGGTTGCCAGGCGTCCCGATTAACCGAGACTGTCACCGGTTTTGAGTCTCGTGTCCCGGTGTTCCGAATAAACCTCTCGGGATGCCCAAATGTCTTAGTTTACGACCCACGCTGATTATTTAGGGAAATTGGTAAATCTTGGGATATTGGATTCGAAAGTCTTGGAAAAGCTAAACAAAAAACGAGTCATGTTGGTATTTTGGGAAAATCGGTAAATTCCTGGGTTTTTGGATTCGAAAGTCTTGGAAGAGCTAAAACAAAAACGAGTCATGCTGATCGGCAAATCGGACAAATGTCCTGGTTTGACTTGCAAGAAATTTGGCAACCCTCAGTTAAGTGTACCTGTAGACTCGATCTATGCAGAGTACAGTGATTGATTATTATTCACCTCAATTTCATAAAGCAAATAACCAGCTTAGTTTATTTTTATATAACTTGTATAATTCAAAGTGCAATTGACATGCATATTTTATATTTAGCGAATCCCTCTATCAAAAAAACAATGCCCACTTGATTAAGGTTTGACAAAATTCATTGAATCCAAATTTCAGGAAAATATCTTGCACACTTTGTGATTACAAGCAAGGCATGTTTTAAATATTATGTTACCTTCTCTTCACTTACAAAATAAGTTGCGTCAGCTTGTTTTTTTTTTGTTTTTTAATATACAAACATAAAAGCATCTGTTTTTGACGCATGCTGCTTGAGAAATCAAATCAAATGCTGATAATTTTATTTTAATAATTATCGATTATTACCCTCCAGTGATGGCCTAATGGGTCAGAAAAGGTCTCCATGGAAAGACCTTAAATGTCAACATATTTTATTACCAAGATTTAATTGTGGCTGTTTTTGCAAACAGGTAGACTACAACCCAAATAAATAAGTTCAAAACAATCAGTTGGCATTTTTAAATGTTTTTTTTTTTAAATAAAAATAGATAAAATAATTTTCATTTTATTATTGTTGGATCATAATAATCTCTTGAATGGTTTTAAGCGTCAATTCTTGGAAGAAATTTATTTCTATAAATAAAACAATTTATAGTTGTATTCTACAATTAATTTAAAGTGTTTTAGCAGGTTTTAAAGGTTTATTAATATGTTTTTTCAGCAAACCTAGATAGTACCTTCACGGTACACATACTTGATTTGAAATTTAAAAGTGGCCTTGCCGGGATTTGAATCTGGAACTATTCGATTATTGGTAGAGGTCTCTGCTTTACCATCATACCACACAATATACCAACCCTCTTATTCTTATTCTGATCTATAAAACATAAAATAATTTGAAAGATTTTATTGTTATAATATGTGATTATATAATTGTCAAGATTATTAGATTACATTTTCGCCAATAGTTTATACAGATAGGGAAAGACATTCCTAATAAATTCAAAATTTCCTAATTTTTCCAGTTCATGACATGACCTCGAAAAAAACTTGCGAGTTTGTATTCCGGGAAATACTTAAAAAGTGTAAATTTTCGGAAATTTCAGTATTTTTTTTAGTTTAATGGATTTTTCTATGACCTTATTGTTATAAAAAAAAATTGATTCTGAGAACTACCGAATACTTTTTTCCGATAATAGAGAATAAAATCCGGGAAAACATTCTTATAACGGTTTTGTTGCTGATTTAGTATACAGGGATTAATTATTTTTTATATTTCAGTGGTGTGATTTTTTCGGGAATATATATTTTCTTTCTTCGGGATCTCCCTGATTCTTTGAGACTTGATTTAATATTTAGAACTGTGTAAATTTACCACTCGAATATTCAAATTCTTACATGACAATTGCAAAGCATAATACCTATGATTGAATATTCAATAAAAATATTTACGTGCTTGAACGGCTTGCATTTGTGTAGTACCAATGCAATAATTTGAGTAAGATGTGTCAAGAAACTCGACTATTGATCGTTATATGAATAATAATGGCGTGATGCTCGTGCATATTATCTGTATTGGTAAATATTTCCACTACAAATTAATACCACCGTAAGCGGAGACTTCGTATTGTTTTTCAAAAATTGTAACCACGCGCGACTGCATCAGTTGTTAAAATAAAAATATTGTTTATCATCGCGTCATTGCAATCAAATCATATTTTTTTGAATATCATGTTTCTAAGATGATTTTCCTTTTATATTAAAAGCACTCACGTTTATGCTGATTGCTAAATAAAATAATCTACAATAATATGATGTAATGGAATGATGATATGTCTCTAGGGGGGCAATATTGAAATAACATTTGACGTTGACCACACGCAAGCATTACCGGAAAATCAAAATATCTATATGGTGTTTTTTTAGAGGTTTTTTTTTTCAAATTAGCAACACTTTCGAGCGGCGGCCAATTTGACAGCTTATATCTGATTTGTGCTCAGTTTTGTTTGCCATTTCACCATGAATTGACTGACAAAAAAACTACGCTTGCAAACTGTGCAAATTAATTTGAAAAAATCATGTTTTTTTTCTTGGAATTCGAATGAATACAATTTTGAAACGGATCATTTTTTTGAATGGCTACGGCAGTAAGAAAATTACCGAATTCAAAATGAGGGAAATCCGCACCCCATTAATGAGACGCCGTTACATCCACATCCCACAAATACACTGTTTGGTGTGATTTATGGGCTGGTGGAATCATTGGCCCATATTTTTTTCAAAAATGTTCCGTTAACAAAGTTACAGTCAATGAAGAGAGCTATAGATCCATGGTTACAGACATTTTCATTCCTCGATGAATGGAATCAACGTGGAAGAGTGTTGGTTTCAACAAGACGGCGCAACTTGCCATACGGTGCGCTCCAGGATCCTATTTTTTATCGAATGAAACATTCGATGAGCGTATCATTTCGTGTCATTTAATTTTGATTAATTTCTGTGGGGATATGTGAAGTCGATAATCTGCGCCGATAAACCATAGACGATAGACTGCATGAAAGCCAACATTCACCGTGTTATTGCCAACATACGACCCCAGCTACTCCATAAAGAGATCAACAATTGAATTTCCAAATTGCGCTTTCTTTGAGCCACTCACGACGCCTATGTGCCCGAAATCGTAAATAAAATCGCATGTAAATTATTATGACATAAAATTATCTTTCCAATAAACTTAATACCATGGCAAGTACGAAGATTTTTGTGGCTTTTGTTTTTATTTTAAATATATCTTTACAAACAACCTTTACAACAAACAAAAACTTATTTTTGCTTTGCTCTGGGCGTTCCGCCAATTATTTTATTTTTCAATAAATAAGTTCAGTAATCTGATGAAAAATAATTAACATCTTCAAAATAAATAATAATGATGTTTATCAGTCAGAACGGTCTCAGTAAGTAAATCATGTATTGATTCTAAGCGAATGGATTTTGTTTCTACAATAAAGCGCTCGTGAAAATTTTAGAAACAAAAAGTATTTTAGCCAAAAGTGAGGGGCCTTTGAAAGTGTGGGTCCAAGGCGGTTACCTGTAAATTCTTCTTAGGAGGTAGCTGTGGCCATCCCCCTGGATCCGTCAATGTCTACCGATATCGAGTTAACAAATATTATATTGGTAGTTGCCATGGCTTTCTAAGTCTAACACATCTACAGCTTAAGCTAAGCCTTTTGTAAATGTAAATAATCTTAAGAAAAAAAAAACTATCAAATACGATTTCAGATGGTATATGTAGCGGCTATAAAAAGTGGCGGATTACCCTATCAGCGAATGAGGCGCGCGCTTGGGGCCTCCGGATCTTAGGGGTCTCAAAAATTGCTGATACACAAAAGTATATAACCCATATACTTTCCAAGAGCTTCATTATCCCAATAACGCGGTCCCGACTTTCGCGTTATTGGGGGATCACAATATTATTCCGTTTTCAGTTGTATGCATTTAACACTTTAAATTAAACAAAATATATAGGAAGGTTATGTTTATATACTTAGGATATAAGTTACCTATACAGTACAAGTAAATTTTACTCACAGTTCGCTAAAATACGGATATATTTATAATATTATAGTAGGTATTATAATTGTAGGAAAAGTAGATATAGTGGTAGTATTGATACCTATCTAATTGATTACTTATTGCAAATTTAATGTTTTCGTTTGATTTATGGATATGAATGATAAGAGAAAAACAAAGTTATTACTGTGTCATCATTCTGTTAATGACGTTGTTATATATTAATTTCAAAACAAAAACAAAAATGACATTATTATTCCTATCTCCATACTATTCTCAAAACAACACGGCTACTAAAATCGTTTCATTGAACCAACAAGTAGTGTGAGTGAAACAAACATACAATCATTGTTTCGTCCTCATGTGAAGTGTCTGCACGGTCGCTCAGCTGGTAAGTGCATACAAGCACATGGACTCGAACGTCATTATTATAGTACGTAGCTCACAGATAAACGTTTATTCACACCGTTAAGAAGTTTATCGCGCGGGAATTCTACAATTTAAACATTTTAAAGTTTTTAATATGTTCAAATAAATAACTGTGATATACCTCGTGGAACTGTGTTATTATTATGTATGAAAAAGTGTTTACAATGGTTTGCGAGACGATTTTCGGTTACCGGACGTCTGCAATAAAATGCGGGTTGTCGACAATCGGGGTACATTTTCTCGGAGGACGCTCGACTGACAGCATTCCGCGGTCCTCTCACAATATCGTTTTAGACCTTTCTTTGTCGTCCGAGTGCTTACATTTTAAAACACGTAGCAAGTTTCGTTTTATTTCGTGAATATTTTTGATCTTCAAAGCCAACATGAATTGGTGAGTGTGACCTATATTTTACAGCGTAAAATTTTGACAAACAATATCTATTATTATCATAGGTATTTTGTGTATCGATGTGATAAGCATTTATTTATCTGTTTAGTCAGTCATATTTTTTCAATTGCAACATTGTGTTTATGCAACTTGTTCTTTTTTCAAATCAGCCTAAAGCATAATCTCCAGTACACCACTTTGAAGACGTTGGGTCTAGTATCGATCAGTGTCATGTCTTCGGAGTCCAGCATACGGGAGGTCTGGAGACAAGCTGATGCGGTTTGTTTCGATGTCGATTCCACTGTTATAGAAGAAGAGGGAATCGATGAACTAGCTAAATTCTGCGGAAAGGGAGACGAAGTATCAAAACTGTGAGTAAATAAACCAATTAATTATCATCAACAAATCGAATATAGAAGCATATCTTTATAAACAATAACACAAATATAATAAAATAACAGTGAAAATTATTGAACAGTTTTTACGTATCAATGAAGTATTCCAATATGTTTCTAGTTAGAAACAATCTCAATTTTCTCCTGGAACGAACTACATAATCTGATATAATTGTACATGTAACTCTTAACTAAAGTTAACTCTTCATTGGTTTTATAGCCTTTAATGCAACTTTCCATTTTATTTTTACAAAATAATGTCATAATTATAAAAGTAATGATTCTATATTTCAATCAGGCAAATAATAATATATTCAAAAAATATTTTTCCTATATATATCTATGAAAATCTCGCTGTCTGACATCAATAATTTATCAATAAAATACTTACATTTATTACTTAAATACTTTGGTTAAAAAAATACTTTGATTTAGTATTATTTGAAAAATAATATTCTAATAGTTGTTTTCTGCGGCTAAAATTTGTTCAGTTCTGAAAAGCGTTGAGCAAAAGCTATTTAAAACTTTCGTCATAAACATTAACCCCAGATTTTTTACTGGCTTATCAAAAATGATATTCTGTAAGAAATAGATGGCTCTATCTTTTCTATTAAATTGTTACATAATAGTGTTCAACACAGGATATATGTATATTTGATTCATTTTGTTATTACTGTCTTGCGTTGTTAATTTTCTTGTCATTAAGGAATCCGTTATCAGCTTCTGTGTTTTTTGTTTCTGGGAATCATGTTGGAACAAATAATTTGTATAAAAATATAGTATTAATTCTTTTTAGTTGACTGTGTTATTTCAAAATTGTGTAAAAAAAGAGTTTTGTATTGCTTATGTGGGAATTTTTAAATTCATTAACATACATGCTTAAATTTTATTAACTTAAAAACAAGTCTCATTCGTGCCAAAACAACACAATATGCAGTTTGTTCTTTAAATATTGTTTCAAAATTGTTTACCTGCTTTACTTTTTACAATAAACTGCTGGCCTTAAAGATGTTTAATTACCAACGGCGAAAATAATTACACCTGCATGACCATAATATCATTGTTCAGACTAACAAATACCGCCTTAGCAACAAAAAATAAATCTTACAAGAGAGAGAAATATTTGATGTATTTTAATTTTATCAATGAAATACTGTTACAAGTTGCTTAAAAAATCAAGTAGATTAACAAATACTCGACATTTTTATAAATGCAGCATTAAGCATTGAATGGCATCTAAAATAATTTAAGTTAACTGTCGCCAACTAGGTATTGCACGCTGAACATTCACACAAGTTTTGTCATTCTAATTCAAATTTAATATTGAACTTCAAGCAACCACCTTCAGTCAAAATCTTAAATTAGACGATATTATGAATTTTGATAAAAGTTTTATCATGTTACCTGCTAGTAAAATTTTTTTATTTACATGCAATTTATTACCTTTACAAACTATGGTAATTACTCTATTGATCCGTTTAAAATTGAATGACCTCACTAAATAACTGTTTACCAACACTCAGGACTAAAGAAGCGATGAAGGGATCCATGACATTCCAAGAAGCGCTGAAACTTCGTCTTGACATCATCAATCCTAGCCTACAACAGATCAAAGACTTCATCAAACATCATCCATCAAATCTTACACCTGGAATCAAGTAAGTATTTTTTTTTGCAAACTTGCTTTATTTCATGCTCACTATGAATAATTTATTGATGTGGTCGCAAAGTGTGCAAACCGTTTTGAATAAGAGACGTGTTAAATGTGCAATATTATATAGTAACAATTTGCCAATTAAATGATTTTATATCTATGTCATTCGTTCAATATATTGTAGTGATAATAATATAGTTTACAAATTATTGCTAGCTGACTGATAAATATAATTAAATTTATTCACTGGCACGTGTTAACTAATTCAGGGCATGTGAAATATTTTCGATGAATATGCTGAAATTTGAATATTAATTTGTTTGTTTGAATGTTGCTTGACACAGAGATAGCATAGTACATCGCTGCACCAGTATTTTTTATAAAGTGACAATGTGCCGGTCAAGGTTCAAGATTTGTTTGTTAACAAGTAGCTTCCCGTCTAAACAAAGAATTAAGCGGCGGCTATGTACTATTTTATGGATATATTCTACGACTAATCCTATTGCATGAATATATTTTCATTAACTGTACCTTCAATAACGATTTATTAAAATTTAATATAGGGTTTAATGAAAACACAATATAATACTATTATTATATAATGTTATCGCTTAGCAAAACTTGCTCTCATAGTTAAATAATATCATAATTTAATGAATGTATAAATAACAATATAATGTCATTAAGTTAATTGCAATAAATATTTCATCGCAAATCTTAAATTTATAAAAAAAAATAAAGTACATATTGATTGTTACTTCCTGTAATCGTAAAGTAACAGATAGTGTAATAATAGTGATTTTTTTTACCCTTTGCCTTACAAATTAATGTTTACTTTGTAAGGCGAAGGGCATCCACTTCTTGTGTAGAAATCCGAATATATAATGATTTATTTGCATTTTCTTTTGAACATATCCTTGAATTGTTTTTTTCTAAAATATATAATAATTATCACTGATATAATTTTAGTGATTTAATTTATTTCAATTGTATAACAGTCTTTTTATTTATATTTTAAAATTGGTACAGACATATTAAAAATATTATTGAAATATATAAGATTATTATGGTTCTAGCCTTCGGCACATGAAGCTAATATGTTATTTATTACATAAAACAAATCTCGCTTCAATTATCTACATGTGATTATATGTATGGTCAGTTTTTTGCACTTTTTATCATACATACTTCATATTTATGTTTAATTTTGCTCCAATTTAAGTACTCTTTCATCAGTCTTTGTCTGTGTCTCGTCCAAATTTAACATTTTTTATTCCTTGATAAACTGATATATGCATTGGTTCCAAAACTATATAATTTTTTTTATAATATAACCTTGATGTTTTTTGTGAGAATCAATTTCATGATAGTTTGAAATAATCATTTAAATATATTTACTAATATAACACGACATATTCAAAACTTAAGACGGTAGAAGAAAAATGTTTATATTAGCCTATTATTTGCAAGCAGGGCTTGTTCCAAAATAATTAAAAAATGAAACTTGAATTTTATTTTGTAAAACAATATACATTTTAAATGTATTTTTAGTTCTACATATATTACTTTGGATTGATAATTTGTATATTTTCAAAACAGGTTTGAGACTTTTTCAAAAATATTTTTTAAATTGGTTTTTATTTACTTATTACATTCATGGTTAATGTTTCAACAATTTTGGAACGAGCCAGTTTTGCAAATATGTAATAGCCTCATATATTCAATTATTGAAGTTGAACATTATTTATTATTTTTTTTAACCATGCACACTACTCTCCTACTGTAGAGAATACTGACTCCTAATAAAGGTATTTCAACAAAAGTTGTTGAATGAGAACTGGTTTATTATTGAGTAACCTGATATTTCTTATTTGGAAGAGAGTAAAGGTGACGGGAAGTAGACGGGTGGGGCTAGGACAGGACTAGTAATTAGCTAATTGTACTCACGAATATATATAATTATTTAAACCATACTATAAGTGGCCAACGTCGTTAGCTACTGTTACAGTGTTCATGGGCTCAAATCTCAGTACAGGCAATTTTTTGATATCTGTTCGCAGACGTAGATGTCTGTAACATCTGTAATTCCCTTTCACTTATCCAATCCTAAAAACGGGGCATACATGCCCTGGCCTAGCCCTATCCTTCTATTCTATACTTTCTTTGAACAAGAGAGATTGAGTAACAAGCAGTTCTTGTAGAAAATTTCTGTCGAGATTAGCTCCGTTAAGAGTCTATATGATCCACATGGAGAGTAGACATTGTAGTAGCTAATTAATTAATTGAATTGGCATTTATTTACTTGGTAGAACTTAAATGAGAAACAAATGACAACCTTGTAGAATTAAATATGTATATATATATATATATATATTTTTTAATAACATTTTTCATCAAAATTACATCAGGCATAATGATTGACAGTAAACTAAATGAATAAAAAGGCTTCAGAAATATTCAATAATTATAATAAAAAAAGTAAAAAAACATACATTTCTTTATCCATGGCAATACTGCCACTATTTCTGTTTTCTTTATTGAGTTATATCAATCAAACACTGAATAATTATCAAGCCTTGGCAAACCTGTTTAGTTAACTTTCTACATGAGCAGTGCTCAAAGTGTGTGCACCTGTCTATCAAACAACCGTCGAAGATCTATATACTAACCAATGCAAATTTTTTATTGTCATGATTCTCTGTGGTTCTCAAAAATATAATTACTCGTAACTTATTTCATGAAATTTGTATTCGTTGAATGTTTATTGATAATAATTCCATCGTTGGAATAATATTTTTTAGGTAGCCTTCTTATTAAGAATTCTTTTCAAAGTTAATATTTAATCCACATATGGATTCATATACATATTAAATTGATTAGAAAGTTAAGTCATTGGATGGGTTGATGCAGATTGGTGAGCAAGAATTTGCAATAAGGTAGCAATAAATATAACTTCCACTTTTATTAAAGTATCAGGACCAGTTTTGGTTACCGTGAGAATTTATCTGGTCTTGATCCTTTGATAAAATAGTTGGTGTCTTTCCACATAAGATTGATGAAATCTCACTGATAACAGTGAGATTTTAAATAATTTTAATTTTAATTAATAAAAATTCATTAATATTTGGCAACCGCACAATCAGTCATTAATAATGAACTTATTAATATATTTCGGCTTTGCGGTCAAGTGGTCATGTCGGTCAGGTGCTCACATGTTTAAATCTCAGTTCGAACAGTTTCATAAATTGATTTTTCAATAATTAATCTGTTTGAAGGCATGGATGTCATTGGTTTCGAATATTCCCTTCCACTCATCTGATCATTAAAAATGCGGCACAGTGAATGTGATTTGTCTACCGCTAGTCCTGTCCTAGCAATATCCTGCAATCTCTATGACAAAAAAAAATTGAGCAACTCCGTAACAAGTGATTCTCGTATAAAATACTTCTGTTAAGATAATCTCCACATTGGGAGCGAATGAGACTTAAATAATAAATATATTAAAATGTCAGTCAACCTACCATATTTGAAAATACTAAAAATAGTTTGTTCATCAAACTGAATTTTATATTCAATAAAATGTGACGAAATAATTCAATTAAAATTACTGTAGAAGCCTCTAATGTTGAGAAACGCTTATCTGTTATAGAAAATGTGTATTATTAGGTAAGTTTTTATGTTATGCAAAGTGAGTCATCTAATCTCCACATGCTCGTGTATCATTGAATCGTTTCAAATCTCGGCACAGTTGCCAGGCAAGTGATGGAAATGTTTGCCACACATAATTGATACTTAGACATTGTATCTTGTAGGTGTACGTAGCTTGTAAATGATAGCCTTCCTCCCACTTTGTATAACTTGTAGATAACCTATTACTATCAATAGTAAAGTGTCTTGAATGCTTTATATTTGCAGTATTGAAACTGGTTTTAAAGTGAAAAATGATCTTAGAATGATGTAGAAAGGTATCTCGTTATCAGGGTATTATGCTGACGATAAAATACATCACTTTTAGGGTGTTCACTGTCAGTACTTGGTGGAAAGGCAATATATTAATAAAAACACAATATTCCTTTGTACTTTATTCCACTTTATTTAATAGGTCAGGACCGGTCTCGCTTATTGCGAGCATTGTCAATTGATAAGAAAAATATATTAACAGTGATATTTATACAAAATTAAATTGAAATAAAAAGTGTAAACAACAATTAATATAATTGCCATCATTCACCACTTATAATTTATTAGTCTTTGATGATTTTTTAATTGTATGTTATAGGTGTTAAGCATTTTAATTTTGTGTAATTGTAGAGTCACTTATACTGTAATTTGTAAATTCTTTTCATTGTTAATTGTTGTTTACACCTTTTATTTCAATTTAATTTTGTATAAATAGCACTGTTTATATATTTTTCTTATCAGTTGACAATGCTCGCAATGAGCGAAACCGGTCCTGACCTATTAAATAAAGTGGAATAAAGTACAAAGGAATATTGTGTTTTTATTAAGATAAAATACATTTCAATTTGAATTTATTTTAAATGGTAACCATTAACTGCACTGTAATTTGGTTAGTTTTTACAGTTATTCTATTTTTAATAAGTTTATTAAAATTCCTGTGCATTTTTATGTAACCCGTGCTAAAGTGGAATGTAGATAATTAAATAAAATGCTGCAACATACATGCTATAGTCTATTATAATCTCTTCCATACTTTAAGACAAAGCATTTTCACACTGACAGTTAAATGGGCAGATCATGTTCAATAATCACCCTACAAATAATAAAAAAATTCAGCATTTCAAATCATAATTTTTCATACAGAAGGTGAAACTTATCATAGTAATTTAAAATATATTACATGCAAACCTTACTGTATTCTTTAATTCAATTCCTTAATCAAAATGGCTGCTTAGTTGCAGAATCGACAGCAGTAGGTTTTTCCATACAGTGTTTAAATTGCATTTGATTAGGATCTGCATGCTGACAGTCTATTATTTTATTTATTGAATGCCCATTTTATTTTGTACTGTCATTTTAAATAGGTCAAAGTATGAATTGATTTGAAGGATTCGGTGTAAAAATGATAAACTCTTGCATTTTTAATGACACTCATTTTGTTTATAAAACGTAAATATAAGGTCAAAAAAACAGAATAATTGTATCATGCTTCTGTGTAAATTTTCATAGTTATTAGAGTCATTGTGTTTGGACATAAACAAGTAATTAAGAATGTTGTTTTTTTAATTACAGTTAAAGAGAGTGAAAAATCTATGCTTCTTTTGAATATGTTTTATTGTCGGTTTTTATTAAAGATTATAAATCATTATGGCATATTTAGTCTGGACTATTCAGAGATTAATTTGCGACTCGCAATATTTGTGCAGTGACATCTAAAACAGATTTTTGTCGACGAATTTCTTTCGTACATAAATTTAAAAAGAAAAATGTTGTTTGTGTCATATTGCACTAAAAATATAGCACTATCATCACAAGTAAAAATGCAACTAACAGCAAACTGAATATTTTAAGCATTGAAACAATGGTTGTAATTTCAATCATAGTTTTTGACATTTTGAATTCTTCTCTTATAGCTCCTCACAAAAAAAAAAATATGTAATCACAGTAAACTTTAATTAATAAAAGGAATAATAGAAAGCAATTTAAGTATTTGAAATTGGCAAGGAAGTCAACTGAGTAAGCTCCGAAAATGTCCACTTTAATGCATAAAAAATAGTATTCGCCTGAACTCATTCACATCTACGTGGAATAAGTCAACATCCGAAGCAAATACTTTAAAGCTCTCCCCAGTGGCATCCCCATTAGTAGGCTAGTTCTTAACCTTGGGAGGACAAACAATTCATGTCCACGATACCTTAAAAAATGATTAGGAATATTATGTTTGACATTCTCAAGAATGGTGAAATTCCCATTTTGGCCTCAAATAAGCCAAAAGAACTATATGGCCAGGCTCATTTCTCTTTGAACGTTCAAACTATTAAAGGTTAGCATGCCTAAAAGAACGTTGGATAAAACCATGGCTAATATCCATACACTCTTATAGAGAAGTCTCAATTTTTTTCTGAATCTTCTCCACCATAAGGGTATATTTCGAACCTCACAGGGCCCAAACGATCGACCCACTCTCAAGTCGACTTCAAATTAAAGTATTGTAAATTACTATTACAAAGAACTCTCGAAAAGACTCTGGTGGTACATAGCATAAAGCCCAACATTTGCAATGATGAAATTCCCAAGAGAGTTCGGCCATTCAAACGAATTTTACTTGCGTAAATGTTCTGGTTAAATGCCTTCTTTCAGAATGTCTTTCTAAGATTCTGCTACTGTATTTAATGCGGACATAATTTAATAAAAGAAAACATACATAATTTTGGTATTTCATTTTTTTCAGACACTTAGTCGAAGTATTGCACAGCCGAGGAGTTCCCGTTTATTTGGTATCAGGAGGATTCAGATGTCTCATCGGACCGGTTGCCGAACAGATAGGAGTTCCATTGGAAAACGTTTTCGCAAACAAACTGAAATTCTTCTTTAACGGTTAGTATAATTACAATGAAATATATAAATTTAATTCTGTTACTTTTTATGCCTTAATGTTGATTTCTTTGATTCTTCTATGCGTGCACTGATTAATGTTATTTTTCATCCACTTTTATTTGAATTACCTCACAATGTCTGATGTTTGTTTATTTCCTCTGCAATTAATTTTTTAGTCAAATATATGTCACGTAAACTGGATTGAACCGCTTTTGTTGAATTAAATACTTCACAAATATACATTGATAACTGGTTTGGACCTGCTCAACAACAGTTTGTTCAAACAAGAAGGTCGTATAATAATCATTATTGTGTTTGTTTTACTTCTATTTAACATTTAGCTATTACAATGTTAAGCATAGTCCAGATGGCTAGGCAAGATGTGTGCAATATGTTGGAATCACTTATTTATGTTACTTTATGTATTCAATTATGAAATAGACAATTGGTATTGTTAGTAACTGATTGTTTATTCAATTGGCGACTGCGCGCGCATTCCTGTCAATGTTGCTAGTGAATTTTCAATTAAAATTGAGCAGGACTTGGCACGGTCAACACTGTTTCCAGATCATTTAAAACCTATTATAAAAGTAATCTCATCCTTTTTGATTGAGTAACATGACATCTATAGAATATAATTTTAATCTTTGCTGAATATATAATAATTTTTAAAATGATAATGCGATATTATTCACTTAATTGTAATATAATCAAACACATAATGCATTGACATTAGTTTATTTCACAGCCATGAAACGGATTCAAAATTTTGAATTATAACGCACATAATTGTGTTTCAAATGGTTTTCAGATTACATTTAGCGCTGGTCTAAAATCAATGCCAATCCAAAAGACAGTGTTAATAAAAAACACATAATATGTATGTTCTCAACATCTGTACTGTAGAGGAACACTCAGTAGAATCAATAAAGGTCCCATGAACAATAAATTAATATGTAATTTACATGACTTATTATTTGAATATTTTAAAATGCTTAAGAAATACTTCAGAATGTAAAAATATCAATTTCACATAATATGTATAATCTATTTTGTATTCTTCACCTTTCTTCCCAATTAAATAAATCCCATATGTTTTTTTTTCATTCAACGTGAATAAAAACAAACATGTCTGGCTGATAAGTATGAAGCGATAACCCTTTGTTTATGAAAGTTTAAATGATATTGATTATACTTGGCACTAAAAAAAAAACCAGTTTAAAAAGTGCTTCTCCAGTTTAAATTGGATTTAATTTGTTGCCACGTGATAATAAGATTTAAATGTCTAAATTTATTCATAAATAAATGATAGCGCTATAAGTAATAGACGTTTTTGACTTTAATTAATCAGCGTTACAAGATAAGAACGACTTTTTCCAGGATCTTACCGTGTACCATTCACTGTGGGCATGCTATTATACAGCAATTTACAATAGAGGAATTATCATCAATATTTATATTGTTTTATATTTGTTTCAGGAGATTATGCTGGCTTTGATGACACTCAACCCACCTCCAGGAGCGGTGGAAAAGGTATTGTCATCGGCAGACTGAAAGATCTTCATAATTATCAAAGAATCGTGATGATAGGAGACGGAGCTACTGACTTGGAAGCCTGTCCACCTGCTAATGGATTCATTGGTATGCTTTAAAAATAATATTTACCTTTTATAATATTACTGCTTCTTTGAATATTATTTATTTACGAACATAAAAAATGCCAATAAAAAATTATTGTTTATTATTGTACGGAAACAGATTTATTCTGGGTCTTTATTGATTCATAGTTCATTTAGAACTGGCATTCTATGAGTCATTTTCTCAGTGTTTTAAATGATTATTTTATTACACGTCTTAAGTAGTTACTAATATTTCAAAGAAACAGAATAATTCGTTAATATTGGCAATTGATTTTTAAATAAATGAAATTCCAGAAATGTGTTTTTATGGTTTGTGATGAAAATTTCAAAACCAGAATTACAAAGCCTAAAAAATAATTAAAATAAAAACATAATATTATTTATAAGAAAAAGCAGTCTAGACTCTAGATAGCATGTAAGAAATAACTCTATTCTCAGTGAAACATTTTCAGGGTATGTTCATGGAACAGTTTTACTAGAATATTCTTCTTTTGCAGGTTTTGGAGGCAATGTACTCAGAGAGGAAGTCAAGAAAAAGTCACAATGGTACGTCACAGATTTCCAAGAGCTTGTGGACGCGCTGGCTATACAATCTAAATGATTATATTGATTTATTTTAGTTGAAATGGTTTTATCTTAATAATATTGAAAAGTATTTCTTAAGTTAGCGATCTATAAGTATTCTTGATAACTGTGTTGTTTGTTAAGCACACAGAGACATCTATACATTAGTTTTTGAAACTAGATTAATATTTTACCCTTAGGTATGTTGTATAGATGTCTTTAACGTGTAGGTTTTGTTTTTTACTAAATATTGGAATTAATATTCTTCGAAAAAAAATACATAAACATTAATGATGTTTATTAATTATCGCAGTATATTTATACAAATAATGTGTAGTTTGTGGATTCAGTGATATTAAAGTAAGTTTTGATGTGGGAAATTTTTTCTAAATATATTGTTCCCATGTAATTTATACCTAATAAAATGTTAACTATAATTTTTAGTCTAGTGACGGAAAAATCACTTTGTAAATATTTATTTTTACTATCACAATTATTGCATTAGTAATATTTTAAGATGGTAATTTCTATTTTGTAACACATTTGCACTTTTTTTCATATAAGTTTTAATTCCATAATATTATATAATTTCTTATACATTTTCGTACTATCAGCATTAATAAATTGGTATAGCAAGAGTTTATTTTTATTATTGCTATAATAAATCTGAAAATAGATTTCAGTGCTTAAAATCTATTGACAAAAAAATGTACAATGTTTAAATTACAGAAGAATTGGAAATTAATCATAGTTTTGCCAACAAATTATAAATAAAAGAAAAAACTTTCGTCCCTATTCTGGCAAAAAATTAAGTTCTCTTGGAAAGCATGTTCTGCAAAAAAATACATTTCAATTGTACAGTACAAATAGTTTCATTTAACAGTAATTATTTTAATCATTTAACAATAAAACATTGTTAAATTTTATGTGGCTTAGTAAACGACCATTCAACAACGATCTACTATTAATTTTGTTGCCAGAAGGATGATATTTTATTCTTAAAATGATTAGAATATTTGAATAATATTCTCAAAGATGACTTAAAATAAATATATTTTTATGAACTCTGTTGTCTCAATAATTCTTTTTCCTTCATTCCCATGTATTTTTATGAAAGCCAAAATAATACAGATTTCTTCGAAAACAACTGTTGGAGGAGAATAATTGTATGCAAGAGATACGGCGAAAACTAAAATTTTCAATACTAGACACTAAATTACATTCTTGAATTTTTTGGTCACATAGAAATTAGTGCAACTAGCAATCATTACAAATAATTGTGACTTGGTAAAAAAAGATCAAAGAGGTTCTCTCGGAAGTGAGCCAATGCTCTCAAGAAGGCATATAAGTCTTGTGTGGCGTATTTAGTATATTATAATAAAGTTACCGTCTCAAATTATCATCACCGAGACATAAATTTCTATATTTTTTGTTAAAGGAAAAAGAAAATTTATTTTGCCACAATTGACTGATAAAAAAGATTTAGTCTAACAACACTTAACAGTGACATATGGTGAGTGTTGGCTCTGGGTGTGCTGTGTGAAAATAAAAAAAAATATTAACAATTAAGGATATGAAAAAAAGGTTGACTAACCTAGTCATAAGCAGTTCTCGTCAAAAAACTCAAATCGAAATATCTCCATTAGAACTGGGCGGACATAGATTTAAAAAATATATATCAAAATGTCTTGAAAAGGATAAGTATTTATAAAGGTAAAACAAAATGAAGAAATATAAAAAATATTACAACGCCAAAATATAAATGAAAAATAACTTGTTAATAAAGAATAATCTAATACGAAATAAACAGGTCGACTTTCGACGTTAAAGTTGCGTACAAAAATATTCGTTTTACCCTATACGTACCTAGACTGCGCGACTATATGGGAAGGCAGGTCTTGCGACTGGGCACTTTTACCGCATTTACGACTCCGACGCTGACATTTATAAGTGGTCCGACTCAGACTCAAATTTAAAAAAGATATAATATTTGAAATAAGTGAGCATTTGCATATTTTTTACTTTCATCAAAATGCATATCTTTTTTTATTTTAAAATACACAAAAAGACCTAGATCAGCCACTGCCAACCGGTGATCTGCTAGAAAATACTGGTTTTTTCGGTAATGTCATCGGGGCTAAGGATCCATTAACATATTTTATACATTAGCTGGGGAAGCAAACATGCGCTTTTAAAATCAGAAACAACTCTAAACACAACTCGTTCACATTCTCATTTTCCTCGTTTCAAAGCATATACATACACCCAGTCCTCTTTTTAGGCGATTATTCTTTTGCGCGTTTTTTTGGACGGCACCGTTACTTTTTTTACGCGATTTACTCGTTGCGCAATTTTCTTTTCGTTTTTTTTACAGAAAAAATAAGTAATGTTGACTCAGCCTTTAAAGAAGTGATGAATGACCCTGCGCAAAATCATGTGATATAATTCTGCTCTGAAACTTCTTGAAATACAGTTCATTTATTATATTTATTGAATAGCACCTTTCCTAGTCATAAATTTTACCACCGAGAGTTACTATGTCAAATAAATTCACTCCAGGCGTCCAAATATTTTAAATGCAAAGTGATAAATACAAACCAAAGATGGAAATATTATTTTTGAATTAAAAAATATTTATTTGGTGATGTTTTTGGCACCTACCAAATAAACAACTGCATTTAAAAATAAGTTATTTTACACTTACGCGATGTTTCGATTTTTGGAACTAATTTTTCAAATTATACGAAAGTGAGGTTTTTTTACGCGATTTTTTTACACGCGCCACTTTCTGGAACCAATGTATCGCGTAAAAAAGGATTGGGTGTATACCAGTATACCACTCAATCGCACGAGAAGAGCTACAGAAATATTGACCCTAAAGATTCATTTTGGTTCCAAGCCGGTCGAGGAACTAAAGGTCAGAGCTTGAAATCTTAGTCTTGGAGCGTATTTTTTTTTTTAATATCCACGTCTTTGGAAGTTGCGGTATATTTAACTTGATTTTCTGTTCTGCATATTATCTGTGCGAATCGGCTTTTGTTTTTATCAATGCAACCAAAACGATATAGCTCACGATTGACTGGTAATAATTTGACCGCTTGCTTACGTAATTCAAGTGGCGGATTACTTCATAAGTGCACAAGGCGCGCGCTTGGGGCATCAAAAATAGTTTATATAATTTATAGCCCCTAAATTTCATTCAGTTTAAATATTACTTTTGATTTTATATGGATTTTTGCGCCTCTTTCTTGTTATCAAAAAAACAGGGCCTCCAAATTATATTGCACCTAGACCTCCGAAGTGCTTAAACCGCCACTATCTGGGGTGTCACATGACGCGAGTGCTGGTGTTCAGAGGAGCGAAGGAGATTGATTGAGGCGGCAAAGGTTCACCACGGGCTGTAACACCTAGAAGAAGAAGATCATTCGATCGCCATTAATATTTCTATCTTATAACTATTCGCTCTTAGAGAAAAAAGTGTTGTATATAGGGTTGCCACCTTTTTCTGGGACAAATAGCTCAAAACTCGTTTTTTTTTAGACAATAAACCGAGGAATTTGAAATCCCCGATTTGGTATATTTTTTCACAGAATATCTCCGAAAGACCTTTTTTTTAGCTCACAGAGGAAATGGAAATCTTCAATTTGCTCAAAAATTCCGGGACAATTTAGCATTCATCCGGATCCATCCGGTACAGCGCTTCCAATTCCGGGACGATCCCGGCCAATCCGGGACAGGTGGCAACCCTAGTTGTATAATACATGAAATAAAATATGTTCGATATCAAATTAAATAATATATTATTTAAGTTATTATAATATTTTAACCGTAGTATAATATATGTATATTTGTTATGTAGACTTTATAACCGTTCAAAAGAAAAATTATCAGTGTAGATCAGTGTTCCGCAAAGCGTGTACCGCGGCACACTGGTGTACCGAGGTCATCAGTTGGTGTGCCGCGGAAAAAGACTAGGTTTTATTAAGATAATACACCAAAAAATAGCTATAAGAGTGAGCCGCTTTGTTGGGCTCACAAGCTATTGCCAAACGCAGGACGCATGCGTATCGAGTAAGTACTTGTATTTACTCGTTCGTATTTGGCTGCCGATTCAGAAAAAAAGTGCAGGCTTTGATAGTGAAACATTTGGAGCCATTAGCAGAAAAAATGAACTGTGTTTTCCTAAGTGTGACCTGCAACATATGGACTGGGTACGGAATCCATTCTCGGATAACATTTCCCTTGGATACTTACCGATAAACGAGCAGGAAGAATTCATGGAGTTAAAAACTGATCGGACATTAAAACTAAAATTTTCCGAAGTAGAGGTAGCACATTTTTGGCTGCATATAAAAAATGAGTATCCACTGCTTTCAAAGCGTGCTGTTGCAGTTCTATTAACATTTGCCACAACCTAATTATGCGAATTGGGATTTTCAACTCTCACTACTATTAAATCGAAAAAAAAGAACGCCTGAGGACGATCAATGAAGAGATCAGAGGAGCCTTATCAACGATTGCTCCAAATTTTGATCGCCTGTGCTCAGTTAAACAGGCTCACATTTCTCACTAAAAATCTTTTCATATTAGGTATATTGATTTTAGTAATAAATAAATATTAAATAAACATAGCTTTTTCTTTGGTGTACCTCTAAATTTTTTTGATTTGATAGGTGTATCTTGAACACAAAAAGTTTGCGGAACACTGGTGTAGATAAGCAATTCGTTTATTTTGACCATGCCATTCCGAAGCCTCGTGATGAAATCACATGTATCTTCTTTTATGATGACTCCGCTGTTATCATGATTCAGGATGCATTTACAATATCGATTGAATAATAGTTATCATTCAGGCAAATAACAATTATAACTCGGTTCACGCAGACGGTTAGTAGGGTTTGGGATGCATCGGGAAGCTTCAGTTCGACCCCGTGACCTCTCCACGCGACCTAAAATAACCTCGCGCATCGCTAGACGACTTCAGAATACTTTTCTGACACATCGTAGCACCATTTCTAAATCTAACGCACACTCATTAAAGACCGACACCATCTGGCATACAACAATATTACGGGAATCATTTATAATAATACCTACAGATAATTTATTATTTCCATCAATCGATTTGATTCAAATTTCGAGATATATAACAGCAGTTTGAACCTCACAATAAAATGTATCGACCGCCCATAGAAACAATTTAAGAGTTTCGTCCGGGAGCGATGTTATTATCATCAAATAAAAATACAGCTTGGTGAAACTATTCTGAGTTACTAAAGATTATTTATAATTTCAAAAAATATTTAAAAACAAATTTATTATCAAATCAACTAATAATATTTGGTATTGTCGGGTTCTGGGTGCAGCGACCAATGTCGTTGGCTTCCGTGAAGGATCTTACAAGCTCGAGTCCCAGTGCGGACAGTTTTTTTCAATCGATTAATCGATTTCTGATCGAATGCATGGGTCATTGTCTAGAAACTCCCTTTGAACCATTCCAATCCTAAAATAACGTGACGAAGCGAGAGCGATTAGTTAACCACTAGTTATGTCCTGGCCGTCTTTCTACCACTACAATTCTCTTCGAAAAAAAAGAGGTTGAACAACTAAGTAACACACGGTTATCGTAAAAAAAACTCTTATGCTGAGATACCTCAATTAGGAAACCATATCATCCACGTTGATTACGTCCGTGGATTTAAAAAAAGGATAGGTAAATATGTACTGCAAATACAGTTAATTTTTAATCGCTTAGATGCTTAGAACGAAAAAATATATCGTTTGATGTTAACTGCATTTGTACTTAGTGCGGCAGAATAAAGTTAAATATCTAAAACTGTTTTGTTTTATAATGGTTTATATAATCCTAAATGGTTGTACATATCACTTAAATTTTATTTTCTTTACGCAGTATTTAATCAAAGTAAATACTTTAACAAGTAGAGAAATAAATAATATGGACAAAAAGAAGCATCATTTTGTGGGCTATAAAACGTCATCAAAGGTCAGTAAAACCGTATAGTGCCCACCTACACACTTTTATGCGATATGGACTACGCTAGTTCACTAAGTTAACATTATTTTCGGATAATTTTGATGACGCAACAGCGTGGGGAAGTTGTGCTTTCAATATATTACAATAGATGCCGCTAAGCGCGTAGTCTATTAACCGCACATATTCTGTGAGTGTAATGTGATAAATTCTTTGGGTACCCTAGTTAAATTATCGCTTCTCGGCCTCAAGGCTAAGATCAAAGTGTAGTATCTGTTCTTATCAGCTTAATATCTGATAGTTCCCGCATTGCGGGACCAGTATATTAAACTGATTTTTGGAATGTGATGGGAAGTTCGGGGCTTGCTCCACTCCTGTCGCGGGTTGGCCCGGCATTGCAGTGCCGCCGGGATCGGCCCATCTATCAAAGATAGTTACTTCGGACTACTCTATATGTTCAATTATTGTAAAATGTATCCAGTTGAAGCACCTTACATAGTACTTGCTCGTTGGAACGGTGCTACAATTGAGCATGCTAGGTTAGATTATCCTAAATAGTAAGGATTTGAAAGCTAATAAATAATGTTAGTAGAATGTCTCCAATATGACATAGGGCGACACTTCAACTTAAAACATCCCAACTAAGAATTGTTGTGAAGGTCAAAAATATAACTAGGTGGGTGAATGATATCGACCACATGGGAAGGAAGAAGGACGTAACTCACACATCACAAATTTTATAGTAGACACAAAAAAAGTTTTTTGGGACTAATGACAAACTATTGAAAATTAAACTCGAAGTGCACGAAGATTGGTGAACTGGTTTTTTAATGAATTTATCCAAAATAGAGTGTTTTTGGTATTTCACAGTAATTGGACAGTACTAGGGTGAATGCATTTGTCTTGGGACATTATAGGAAGTACTTTTCTAAAACATACCATAATTCCAATGCGGAACTTAAAGAGTTTATTACGGAAATTAAGATAAAAATTATAGAAACTTAAGGTTTTTTAGATATTCGTATTTGACTGATAAAGATGGAAAGTCATAGTAATGGGACGGTACTATATTCATTGGACACAATTTTTTAATCGAACCCTAGCCTTAACTTAAATATCTCAAATCTCACTCTTTAAACATAAAAACATATTTAAACTTACAAAAATACGATAAAAACAAAAATTAATAGCCCATTTTGTGTAAATTCATTGAAATTATCAAAATTTTCAGATACATTATAGCAAATATGATTATGATATTTTAAAGACTAATCTTCAACCAAATATTATATCTTACCGGCAATATACCTACATGCAGTTGAATCCGAATAGAACGGTCAAGGACCGTCGACTATACGTCGTATTAATATAGTGGCCGGCAAACTCATAGTTAACTGAGCCAACTATTAAACGATTGAAATTTCTCTAGAGATCCATTTCTTAAAAACTTTAACTAAATATGTAGGTACGTTATTATTAGCTTGATTGGGTACTCTTAAACTGGCTTTTGTTTAAAAGGTCCTCAATCTGAATGAGGTACATTCGCTGAGATCGCCCCTTGCAACTCGTAAGTTTTAAGACCGAAAACCCACTCCTGCGCGTGGGACACGAAGTTTCAATCGCACTGTATGTGGTATTTTGTGGAAGAGCCACACTCAAAGATCCGCATGTGGCTCGCGAGTTGCAGTTTACTAACCACTGTACTAACCGAACGTGCCACTAAACGGATTAAATTTCATATTACCTAGGTACCTAATTTGTGCGAAAGTCAACTTGAGGTTTTGTATCTTTTTCACTAAAAACGGTTAGTTATAAACGGATTCTACTGAGATGCTTAGCTGTGAATAACTTCCTCATATGGCCGCAAAGCGGCGCTAGTAGTTTGCAGTTGCTTATTCGACGATTTAGAATCCGAAGTGAATTTATAATATATTTTTTTACTATATTTACAGTTTTTCTAAATAAAATAAAATAAAATAAAATATTTATTAGAACTGTAAAGATTTAATATATTGCTGTTACTTTGTTTAATAATAAAAAAGTATACGAAAATGAACAAAAAGGGGATTACACGAAGCAATAATGATTATTAGGAAAGTAAATGTTTACGGTCTACAGAGACACCTATAATTAAAAGAAAATACTAAATTGATTATTTACAAAAAAAAAGTTTAATTGATAGAATCTAGGTTAATAGGATTTTAAAATCATCCCATTTGGGATAAGCATTCCTTATTATATTGTGGTAAAGTTTGTTTTGTTAAAAATGAACAGGGAGCCAGTGGCGTGCTTAACCTTTTAACTGCCAGCAGGTGTATGTATGGCGGTACCTCGCACGCCACGAGTTTAATTGCAATTATATATATTTTTTAATTTATCGTTTTTGAAAATGTTTTAAAGTTTATTTGTTAAAACTTACCAAATAAATGAAGAGTGCGCCGATGACGATGCGATTGTGCCGCCATTTATACATAATAACAATGTTAAAATGTTTATGACACATCAGGGTTGTCACAAATTTTGTCATAGAAAATACGCGAACTAAATATTATTTCAAAAGTAATTGTTTATTTGAGGAAGCCCGTAGTATAAACTGTGATAATATGACTGCCACCCCTGAATTTTGCGCCATCTTCATACTCGGAGACAGACTTATTTCAAATTACATTTCAAGTAGTAAAAACGAAAACTGTTTCAATTGTGAGTATAGGACGATATTCCCAATAGATGTCGTTGTGTGTTCGACACAGTTGTATGTTTAACATAATTGATTTACTTTAGTAAAATCCCGTTCAAAGCGTGCGTCCGAAGACGTCATTTTATGTATGATTGGCGTACCGTTCACGGAAATGTTCGCGCCTTAAGACGCTTGTGGCAGCCATCCGGTTAAGCAGGGATTTCCTATTTGTTTCATTACAAACCGCATCTCAACCAAAACGCACTATTTATTTTTGAAAAAAATATCAAACATTAGACAACTTAAATACATCAATAGTGATATTAAGTTTTTATTTTCTTTCAGCTTTTATTGGACATTCATATCTTGTTAAGTTTTGAAATAGTATCTGTCAAATGGAGACCCCATACATCGAAATATTGATTTTAATCAACTCGCGCTCGGTATTGAAATTCCATTTGGTTGTTTTTTTGTAATACCGGTATTGTTGTATTCGTACGGTACTGCATGCCCTAGCTAGGTGTACATCCATAATAGGTTCCTACGCACTGCAAATTCTTCTAGCCGCGGTCACTCTGTTCGAGAAAAGCGCGCGTCGCATCTCAAAGGAGGGATAGAGCTTCGAGACTTTTGTATTTTGAACTTTCAACTCTAAAAATAAATGTCGGAGATTCGTCGCTCTGCGTATGACCCCGCCAACTTCCTCCCGCCGACGCCCGCGACGCTACCGACGCCAGTCACACAAACGCGCTCTCTAAATCTCGTCGTCCATAATTATTTATTGTTATCCGCAGTCGGCAGTTTTATTTTATGGTGATAATGAACTATCGTGAACTTGTCCACCGAAATGGCTAAGTTTGTTTTATCGTTATGTTGGTAGCAGTGATTGAAAAGTTTTAGCGGCAACTTTAAAATATCCCGCGAACTATAAATATTGAAGTTTTTATTTGGCGTGATCTCTAAAATAATTCATTGTTCGTTTAAAAAATATGTTTTTTTAATCACTCATAGACAAAATTGACAAGTGTTACGCTTATTTGATAGGTATATATTGTTTATAATTCTTTATTTATTATTTAATAATATAAAATAAATAACAGACCACAAAATAACACTTAAATTTTATTTTTTATTGATATCTATAAATTAAATAAGTATGTTATTAACTGCAAAATTTAAGCTTTTGACATTATTAAAAAATTGACAAATATTTTGTCACTGTTTATTCAAATCGAAATTTTAAATAAATCTAAGTAAAAAAATTGAAATTTTCAGTATAAATACTGTATAAAACACATGTTAATATTAACAAGAATGAAACAAGACAATTATGTTAAATTTGATTTTAGTGTATTCAATTAAAAAATAAAATTTTGCACTATATATCTTCCATTTTTTGCTCCCTTGAAAATACTCCTTAATTAAGAGAAGCCGGTTCTAATTATAAGTTCTGACAATTTCATATAAAACTGTAATATCTTTCTACTATGTTATTTTGACATGTCAACGATGCAGTAATTATTAACTGATTTTCAATTTATTATAATCAAAGTTAAGTATTTTGTTTTTTACTAAGCCGTGTAATGGCGCCTTATCGGCGCTTTACAGCAGACGATTAGATATGTTATAATAAGTACATAATCTAATTGAAAGATTTTTGCGATTAAAGTCGGGTGGAATTAATTAATTTCAATATGAATCATTTTTGTAATTTTCGCAAATCACAGAAGCCGTTGCTTTTCTTCTAAATGCACATAAGATAACTATCTGACTTTTTGTGATATGATACCAGAGTACACTATTTTCTGAAACCTTCAAATAGGCGAAGTTATCATATTTTTAAAACAGTCAAAGATTTGAACACAAATTATAACCGTCGAAACCAACGAAAATAGTAATTACTTTGTCCACAATTGCGCTTACGTGAATGTAAAACAAATTGCATAACATATGTTTTATTAGGCGTTTACCTGCAAATTATTGTTCAAGATATAATAAACCTAATTTGCAAATTGTTTTAATTTTGTCATAATATTATATTATAAACCTAGAACTATTCTTTTTGTTTGAATTTAAAATTGAAATTTGACATATTTCAGTTAAAATTGATCATTCAAAAGAAATTCTTATTTAGATGAAATAGAATTAGTGGAAATACCTATAAAATTAACAATTTATATTTTTACTATAATTATAGATCAAAATATCTTGAATAAGACTAATTTGGACATTGATGTTATCAAACGATTTTATATCGAGACTTTGCCAGACATCATATTTTACAAGTTTCAGGTTTTCAAGTTTTGAGAAATCCTTTTGGATTTGAAATCTGGACTTAATCGATTATGCTTAATGCGTGTATACAAATGTATAAAAAATTGCATCGTCATTTAAATATTGATATATGAACGTCAAATTATTTTTTTAGTACTATGTGCATGCCGCCTGTGTGGTCGAGTGGTCAACGTCGTTGGCTTCGGTTACGGAGGTCACGGAGGTCACGGGTTCGAATCCCAGTACTAACAGTTTTATAAATTGATTTTTCAATCGATTTATGAATTTCTGTTCGAAGGCATAAATGTATGTGATGTCGTGAATTACCTCCTCTCATCCTATCCTATGAACGGGGCGTATGGATTGCGACTGGCTAACCACTAGTCCTGTCCTAAGCCCTTTTCTTCTATTCCTAATCTCTTTGGAAAAAGAGAGGTCGAGCAACTGAGTAACAAGCAGTTCTCGTAGAAACACTTCTGTTGAGATAAACTCCATTAGGAGTCCATATGCTCCACAATGGGAGCGGACATGGTAAAAAAAATATGTGAATAATTGCTCCCTCAAGAGGTGAAGTGAGCCAAGTAGTAAAATGGTAAGACGTTGGTGGATTGTAAATATATTTATATTTTAGGGAGATAACACTATTGCATTGTATATTTACTAAGCCCATTTCATTTCTGCGATACTGATACGATGCGATACTGATATGTAGAACATCATACCGCATCAAATTATTTTTTACCTAAAATACCACTTGGCTTACTTCACCTCTCATAGGCTCAATGTAAGTACACGTTCTGAGCATATTGCATATTACAATTACAAAAGTATCTATTGACGAATAAAATGAATCCAGGTGTTTTCATAGATGAAAGCGAGATAAGACAGGGCTGTCACATACGTTATAATTATATTGTTGAATTAAATGCGAACCGGGAATCTACATCATCGATGTCGGTTGCTACACTAAATTTATCAGTAGATAATTTAGAAACGAATTACTAACGTGAATACGAATTATACTTATTGTATAATATATAAACTTTTTTTTGATTGTTTCAATTGAGTGTAAAAAATCTATAGAGTTATTGATACTACGACGTCAAACGCATACAATCCCAATTGAGCATGGTTGGTAATAAGCTTTAAAAAATAATTGCAATTTTTCACGTGAAATGGTTGTCACATAATTTTTTCAGGTATATAATCTCCAGAGATCGAACGGTTGCAAATATGATCCACACATTAAACTATGATAATGAATTTAAAGAGAAATTATGCATAATATTTTCACGAATAAGAATATTTATTTGAATCATTCAAATTATGTATATTCACAGAAGTTTTGTCACTTAAGAACCGGGTATTGCTTTAAGGCAAGGGTGTTAACCTTTTTTGCCCAGTGATCGACTTTTCTAGGGATCTTAAGACAAGTTTTCTCGCGATCGACTTCTAACATGATTCTTATAAGAATTTTTATTTGGGGGTTTTTTTCCCTTCTTCAAGCTTAGATATGTTTATTTTAAATGCGAAATAAATATCATTAGATAGATATGTGCTTAAAAAATAATTATATTTTAGTTTTTTTGTATATTTTATATTTAAATTATACATTTTTTCGAAATTCACGAAAGCTTTCGGGATCGACCAAATTTTGCTTTGGGATCGACCGGTCGATCGTAATCTACCGGTTGGACATCCATGTTTTAAGGGTTCTTGTAGTATTCAAGTGGATAGACGATTGACTTTATTCGCCATTTATAACTTTTAAGCCAAGTGATAATACGTTAATCATAATTAATCCAAGTCGTTCGTAACAAACCGTATAGAATTGAAAGAAATCTGACCGATTTAAGTTTGATATTTAAATTCCACTGCCTTTCATTTTTTACAGAGAGCTCTTGCTGTGTTCCTGTTTCTTCTCTTGTATTTTGATGTTGTTTTTGATCGTTTTTTTTCTTTTCTTTCCCTCTTCTATTTCAGTTCTTCTTTGCCTGTTTGATTCTTATTATTAGTAGTTAGTGTACTTTTCATCTGTCCGGGATTTGACGTCATCAATTAGGCAGGTGAAATAGGGAGTGGTGGAAGTAAAGGAGGCTAAGGGAGGTTGAGCAAAGGGACCCTCCGTGGTCTCACGTTGTACGTATGGGATAGTATATGTAATCTTCAAGTAATACTTTTATCGTTGGGTTAGGATGATCAATCATGTCGTTTCACAATGTGATCAATTCCACCAATCACCTTTATGTCTTATTTTAAGCAACCGAGTAAGCGACCGATGGAGTGAATTCGGCCTAATACAAAACAATCTGAATGCGACGCCCAGTATTCGGCCTAGCGATCCGACGAGTAAAACGAGCGAGCGAGAGAATATTTCCTCGGTCGAGAGGTTACCTCTACCATCTGTAACAAGTCCTCACTCACGTACTTGACGTAGGCGTTCGGCCACACACTCGTTTTGTTGAAAAAAAGCATTCGTCGAAATTGTAAATTATAATTTAATATTCGATTCAGAAGAACTCGGATTCACTGATACAAATAAATGAACGTACAAAACAGATGTTGGAAAAATATACTATGGCTTCAAAATTCCTTGATTCCTTTTATGTAATCCCGTATCCATTTGAAGTTTGGCAGTCGGTAGCCCTGTGATAGTGTCGCAAGGGTTACTGCGTCACTTCAACTAGTGTGACAGTGCATGAACTCTGTGCCTGCAGACCGCTTTTACCGCTTATCACGTTATCAGCCTGGTTTGACTGATAATAGCTGTTATTTTTCAGTGCGCTGTTCCTTATCAAGTCGACCCGATTCCTCCGTCAGTTTCTTGGGCCGGATTTGATTTGAAACGCGTTCACCTTTGACAATTTACAGGTATATTTAATTGTCTTCTGCATTATTCAAAACGTAATTGATAAAACTTTGTGTAGTTTCTAGTGTCATTTTGTTTGTTTATACTATTTATAGTATCGCTGTAAATTAGTGATTTGTATAGTTGTATTTTCCGCATACACCTAGACTACTAGGAGAGAACAACGAATGTGTCGACAACAGTTTGATTGTGATTATTAAATAAATTATTAAATTATTATTTATTTAACTAATAATAAAGTATATTCCTAATATGCTATGAAATACGTGATCCACAAATGTTTGTATATATTTATTTATAATAGGTTTCGCGTATAGTTACGCAACTAGTTTTTTTTAAATATTTTGTTATGTAACTTAATTTCCTGTGTAAGCTGCTAAATGTCTGCATTTGAAATAAATTTAGTAATTATTCAAATTTATTGTGACATAGCTTAAAGGAATCGCAGTTGAAAAGGATTTGTCAAAAATGCATTTTACATAGTTTTTCTACATTTAAGAAATTAATCTGTATTTAGATTTTGCATCGTTCAAGTTGTTTTAAGAATAAATTGAATAGAATGTTGATGTTTTATAACAGAGCAGGGGTTCACAAAGTGTGTCGCGCGGGTCAATTATGTCCCGAGTGACTTTTTGATGTGTCCCGCAAGATTTATGCAAAAAAAAACATATCGATTGTGGAAATGAAAAAGGACGTAACCTACACATATCAAATTTTACAGGAGGCGCAAAAAACGTGTTTTGACGATTTTGGGACATATGCAAGTTATGAATTATACACAACCTTGAAGTGCACGGAGACTTCTAAACTGGTGTTTAATTGACATAATCTAATATTAATTAAAGAAATTGTCTAGGAAAAATCTTTATTTCAGTCTTTTTTCTTGATTTAATTTTTTTTCAAGCTCATCTTTTTCAAACTTTAAAGCTAAATTTAGATACTAATTGGCGTTTGCAGCGTGCATCCTTTTAATAGAATGTGTATAAAGTTTGATACATTGTGTTGCATAAATCACACAGTGATTTAAAAAAAAATCGCCGCAGTCATCTGTTTTCAAAGCACAGTATACGGTTGTTCTGCGCTTTCGTTATGTACCATGATTCGCAACCGTAAAGCAGCACTGTCAAGATGCATGCGTTGAACAGGAACAGTTACCTTGTTTCATAAAAATAGTAACCTAAACGGGTGGCCCGCCAAATATTTTTGATTTTAAAATGCTCCATTTGACGAAAACGTTTGTTAACCCCTGTTCTAGAGTATGGCAAGTAATGGAAGAAAAGGTTTACGAGGTTTGATAGTGTGTATTTATTCTAAGTCAGTAGTACTGACTCAGTACATATCGATAATCTAAAATCCGTTCTAACACAGTTTTGACGATTGCGTCAAGCCGAAATACATATCAAATAATTCCTGTAGAACTTAAAACATTGATATTTTTACATTATTATAATAGAGATTTACCAAATTACATCAATAGACAAACAGTTACGATTGAAAATATGTTATATTCGTGGGCTTAGATAATTTTAAAAAAAAGCAAAATACGCGTCGTACTCATTCACACATAAATAGTATAATAATGTTATTGATTAATATTTTATATTAAAAATAATCGAATTTGTTAAATGTTTATAATTCAAGGATCGTAAGCACGGAAAGTGTTAATTAAAATAAAATGTCAAATAGAGGTACAGACGACATCCAACAATCTTCATCATATTTTTACAATAATGACGAAATTAACTGCAGTGTCATAAAAAAAGAACTCGAATCAAGTGATAGTGAAACCGAATTCGGTGTGGGTGAGTTTAGGGGATTTTTCAGTGACAGTGTTGCCAATGATCAGTGTAGTGTTTTCCCTAAATTTGGGGAAAATCCAAGAAGAATTACCAGTGGTGTAAAAGTGTCCGAAAATGTGGATGGAATGACCGAAAGTGTTTCTGGAACCGTTGGTAATTTCAGAGAGACTCGATTGACATCAATAATTGACCAGCTGAGGAGTCACAACAAGTTTAAAGGTATGGAAGAAGTTTTGACACTTGTTTAATTAGGTGTGGATAATATAATATCGCCAGCTGTGGTCTAGTTAGTTAGAGCTTGCTCTACCGACCAGGTGGGTATGGGTTCGATTCCCGGTAATATCAATATCAAATTTAAATTTTTGAGACCTAAGACATAGGTGTTTGTGATGGCAATTTACCTTGAGCTTATCTCAAGTGGTTTACATTACTAAAAATTCTCATCGAGTTTTTACTCGTACGATCTTTAAAATTTAAACATATTTGGCGCGCTGGCATTATATAAAATGTATACAAATATTTACCTGACCTGATTGGAACATTGGTAGTAACATATAATTCAGGATGCTGGATGCAAGAATATTCAAATGAAGACTCAGGAAACAAAGAAGGCAGTTTTCATAATTTTTAAATTTTGGCAAATCAATTAATACGTTTATTTTTCTGATAGATAAAATGTCTAAAAGAAGTAATGTTAAATACTAATATTTTTATTTATTATCTTGTTATTTTAATATAAATTACATTGTTTTGTGAAATCCGTTAAAAAACTGCTTTACAGTTTAAAAGATTGCTATACAGGTCTATGTAAACTGCCGCTTTTGTATTTTTTTTTTATTATTAAAATATATATATGTGTATGTTTATGCCATTTTTTTTTAAATTGAACTAACTTCTATATGCGGAGTTGCTAGTGACATCTAACTAATTTTCGACAAAATATGAAAACTGCCTTCTTTGTTTCCAGAGCCCTCGAATAAAGCTTATAAAAAAAAGGGAAAACATATTATTGGTCATGTCGATATTTTCATCAGCTGGATTTTAACATGATTCAACATGATTCCCAGACAGAAAAAACACAGAAGAAGAAAGAATAGAGAACAGATTTAATAATAATAAAAAATCTTACATTTATAACTAAGAAAGCGATCTATGTCTAACCCCTCACATAAGTCTGCGTGTAGAATCACGAAGTGGTGAATAGTATATTTTTTTTCTGAATTAAAATTATTATTATGAATATTATTTTGTGTAATTTTTATACATATTTTGTCTTCATTATTACTCTTTTTATCCTATTTTCTAGACCTCCATGTTGCTTTTTTTTTTAAAATAAGCTGGAGGGGGCTCGGGGGGGGGGCTCGCGCAAGCCCCTTGTTAAATTTCAGCGCGGCTGGCGAGTCCCTTGTTAAGATAAGAAAATCATTAGTCTTAGATCAAATCAGCACATAAATGCAATCTCTGTAGATGGTTAAATTTTATTAAGAAACAAGACTTAGTAGCCAATTCATTTTTTCATTCAGCGTTGTGGGCTTCCGTGCCGGACCTTATGGGTTCGAGTTAATCATTAGTCCTGTCTTAGCCTTATCATTCTATCCCTACTATTCTCTTTGGAAAAGAAAGGTTGAGCGACTAATTAACAAACAGTTCTCGTAGAAAAAAAACTTTTGTTGAGATACCTTCATTAGGAGGCCATATGCTCCACATTGGGAGCGAAAATGGATACAAATAAATGGATAAGATTTACCGAGCCCCTTGTTAAGATAGCGGCAGCCCACTGCTGCACGTTTTGTTGTGGTACGAGTCTACCGTGTAAAAAATGAGTTGAAAGTAGTTTCAATAATAGAAGAATATTCTTATAAAATAACTTCTGTTAATTTGAGTAACATAAAAAGTTTGTGTGCTTTAAATTGGGTATAGATTGAAAGTAGATAATAAAGTGAACAAATTTAATGTACTAGTAATTGTTGTAAGTAAAATACGAATTGTAATGTATCCAACGATTTGTTATGCATCTTATTCTAGCCAGGTAAACAAAAAAAACAAATTAATTCACGTATTGCACATAATTTAGTGTAATATCTGTAAAACAAAACTTTACTGCTGCATACGATTAAGATAGTATAGTTCTTAGTATTTTAAAAGCACTAACGTAATAATTGATGAGTCTCAAGTGAACGAAATTGCTGATCTAAAACAACTGATTTTGTTTTTATTGCAGCCGACGAATTGTTACGATTTATATGTACGTCCGGCAATAAAATGTTTTCGTGTGTGTTTTTTTGAATATACCTTAGGAGTGATAATTTACTAATTAAGTAGGTGTGAATAGGAAAAATGTTTAAATACCGTGGCAGAGTAACTATAAGGTACTCAGACACATAAAACATTTACTGATTGCATGTTAATTTTGGACCATACCTTCTCGCTAAACAAGAAGTGATTATTTTACGGTTTCGGTGTACAATCCATAACTGTTTTTAGCACGTTTTATAAAATTCGATGATCACACCCTCCAAAGATGAGGGTGACCACATGGTCACAGTAATTACACTTTTATACACTATCGTTGCCTTAAATTTCGATTAAAAAGGATACTGACTTCAATTATTCATCAGCCACAAGGACAGACAGGACACAACTACCAAAAGCAAATCCGATTTTTTTTAATTTTCGTTTATTCCTTTTACAAAAAATGAACTTCTTGGAATTGTTAGTTATTATTTTATTAAAACTTTTAATTGTTAACACACTTTTGCTAATATATTTGTATTGAAATAATTTTGATCTAAAAAATTTATTTATTGATTTGGCATTTACTTGATAGAACTCCATTTTAATAGGGTAAAATATCAAGGTATTTCAGTTCTACAGTTTGAACATATAGTCACGCTCGTATTTACAACTGTCTTACACAATATTACGTGTTGCCTATAAGGGTGGCTTTTCTCTACGACGGTTATATGATTTTTTAAATTATTTGGCTCGAAAAATCTGTGAATACAATGTGGCTCGTAATTTTTTTTAATGTAAAAAGTCTTGTTTTTGGGGGGTTAATCGAGAGTAAAACGCCCATTGATATTTTATTATATTGATTTTTCAATAGATTTTCGTACTAGTTAGTGTCCAAAGATATTGATGATTTCTATGTGGCCTAGCTGTATCCTATCAATTAGACGGGCCTGGGTTCAAGTTTCGGGAAGGTTAATACCAAGTTAAGTTTGAGTTCCTGAGAAGTGAAGTGAGCAGTGTGATTTTTGCTGAAAAAATGAGTAAGATCCGTTATAATAATAATACATTTTTGTTATGTAGAAAAATACATTAAAATATCGTAAAAGTAATGTGAGTAATTAATACACACTGCAATGGTATTTTCTCCCTAAAATAAATATATGATATCCTCAAAACACCAAGTAAAAATTTAAAGATTCTTCTTTATTTTTTGACCATATTCGCTTTCTATGTAGAGCATAGGAAGCGAACCGCCACGCGGCACCTCCGTAGTTTCCTGTCTTCCTCCAATTGCTTTGCTTTCTCCCATGACATGCCATCATCCCTCAGTTCCACCGAGTACATCCTATGAGTAGTAGCCGACGGCCGGAAGAAGAGGCAGGCAGGATGAAGGCTTTCCGGAGGCATCCGCAGCACGAGACTCAGCTAGTTCCAACGTATACCCATAACCACTGTACGTTCTCTAATCTTCGAATTCTTTAGAAAATCAAACCACCTCACCCACATTATCCGACGCAAGCATCTGTTCTCGAAGCTCAATACACGGTTTTTATGTGTCTTTGCCAGGTGCCATGATTCGCTACCGTAAAGCAGGACTGGTATAATGTAAGTGTTTAACTTTATCGCTTGAAAGATTCATACCGTCTTTACTAAACGTGATTCCTTTTATTCCACTTTTTAGCAAGTGAAGTAAAAAACGTATCAAATTTAATTTCGTAAGAGCTTAATTTTTTAAACAAGAGTGATGACAATGTTTAAAATAAATTTAACGTATCGTATTTGCCGAGTCAACATATAAGAGGCGCCATTTTCAGATTTATTGATCGAATAAAATGAAATGAACGGTATTCTGCTCGAATCTCGTTAATATTTAATGCATTATGTAAAATGACGTCCATTCAATTATACAAAAACGTTATCCGAACATCAAAATGCACTTGAAATGTACGTTTGTCCGAAGTTTTCATATTCTGCCACAGTGACGTTCGTAAAACGTTTTTGGGCAGAAAAAATATGAATATAAAATTCGGCACTTATTTTCCACAGCATGCAGATCAGCGGTGGGCTGCCAATACGTTAACAAGGGGCTCGCTTTATATCAAAGTAATTTATCAGTCATATGCAATTATATGCAATACTTTTAAATAAGCAAACGATTGTAACTTAATACACTTAAAATATGCAACAATATGCAGTTTACCATAAACTAATCAATGTAAATGGCTAAAAATGTACTACTGTGTATACTGGAAGCTGTGGTAGAGAGTATATGTTAGAAATTACAGTTATGTACTAATTTGATCTGAGAATATTTTTTTCTATTAATTTAACAAGGGGCTCGTCGGCCGTGGTAAAATCTAACAAGGGGCTCGCTCGAGCCCCCTCCAGCCCACCCCTGGTGCAGATACAACCAATACATCTGAAAACCGTGTTTTTTTAAATTTTATTTCGCTTCATCCTATTTCAAAGTAATGTATGTTTATTAATTTTATACTTGTAACATATTATTCTGATGTCATGTGGCCATCATATTTTTGTATTTAAACGTAAAAGATGCAAAAATATAAAAAATGCTTGGTCCAGTGGTGAACGTCAATCGCTTTTGTTACGTAGCACCCACTCTCGAATCTCAGTACGAACTGTAATTTTTCAATAATTAATTAATCGATTTCTATTTAAAGCAGGGCTGTGGAGTTGAACTCAGGCCCATTATTAAAAAAATATATTTTATGACGTATATTCAAACCACAATAGTCCATAGTGTTGACATTACATGCTTGACTGACTAATGATGATCTGATGAAGTAAATATGTATATGTAAGCTAAAATGAAATTATTGAAAAATGTCTTCAGAGTCGGAGTCGTCTTTTTTACGTGACTCCACAGCCGTGATTTAAATGATGGATGTTTTTGATTTAAAATTCTCTTCTACCTATCCTATCACAAAAAAAGTTGCAAAGTGAAAGCAATAAGCTACCACGAGTCCTGTCCTAGGTCTCTCCTTCTATCTCTACTTTCGTACAAAAAGAGAAGTTGAGTTACTGAGTAACAGTTATGATAGAAAAAAATTGAAATAAACTCCACTAGGATTCCATATCTTCTACATTAGGAGCGGATACGGCAAAAAAGCCTCTAAGCGAGTTGACGTAGCAGGTTTTTTTGAAGTTATTTATCTTTATTGTTTTGTGTTTAATAAATTAATAAATATTTTTTTAACATATGTACATTCAAATGTATAATAAGGATGCACATAAATCAAATTTGCCAAGCACCTCGACCGGTAAACTTCGTATTTTTTTTTTGTTGTAAATCACTCAAGCGCAACTTCGTATACATTGATTTTTATTACTTAGACTATGCCTTATTTCTTTGATATTTAATATTTAATTACAACCCCCCCATCCAACAAATAAGAGTATCGCACTCAATTTTCCAGGGTAGGTAAGTACATTAAGATTGTATCTGCCTAGTTTACGCGGGAAACGTTTAATTTTGCAGTCTGCATTTTGCAATGGCGGTTAAGAGCGGATTTATCTGCCGCGGTTTTTGCTACCGCGAAAAACGTTGCATTAGCATACTTACTGTTATTAGAATGCAATATGACACGCCCCGCCGGTGGCCGAGAGCTTGTTTACCGCGCCAGAGGTCCCGGGTTCGAGCTCGAGTCCTGCTACCCACTATTTATGTTTTATTGCGATATAATTTAGAGAGAATGGCGAGCGAATTTGTATGTACATGACTAAAGGGCACTGGGAAAGCCTTTCGCATTATGCTAAGCTTCAAACTAGCGGTGCGTAGATAGATAAGCAAAAATTTAACCACCAAGCGGACACAGGTGTCCGGAAAATATGCAAGCGAACACGGATATCCAAGACATTTAAAAAAATCAATTAATTGGTATTCTAAAAGAATATAAGCAATATTTTGATGAATATGTGTAGTGCTATCTATACTGAGTCAATATAGGTTTTTAAAATATCGAATTCGAGTGTATATTAGGCAAAATTATTTTTCTCAAAAACACGCAGTATCTCTGGGACATATGAATGATTTATTTGCGCGGTATTCAAACGGTTAAATATTTTATATATTGACCCGTAATACGATTTATAAATTGTACAGGAAAAGGTTTTTTTTTTATTAAATTCGAAAAAGGAATTCATTGAGTGCGGTTAGTAAATAGTAATATATGGTCAATGCCTATCTTGATATTATAATAACATTGTCTCACAACTTTCAGTTCCCTGAATCAGCGTTTTTCAACCGGGTTCCACGTTGAACAAACGATAACACGTCAAAACACTAAAATGCTCTAAAATCTGATTAGGCCGCAGGTGAGCATCGCTGGTCTAAGTCAGTATGCACTTGAGAATATCCCCACAGGATCCCTAAGTCCACTGGTGCCTTGAAGCATACACACTTTCGATTTGTTGAATGATATTCTGTATGCGTAAACTCAGGGACCATTTTTATACATTACTAGCCGGTTCCCGGCAAGGGTTGCAATGCCACTCAAAGAAAGAAAGTGTGTGTTTTAATTGGGTTTATCGAAATACATGTTTTCTGTTTGACGTTTGAAGTTTGCTACCGATTGTCTATGGTATGACACACACGCCATCTACTGTAAGTTAATTGTACCATAACCTTCGCACAAGTGCAAGTACGTTGTCAAAATTAACTGTATGGCAGACATACAAACATTGATTTTTATATATAAGACCTATTGTAATATAATTTTACTATGCCTATAACCTTCTCGGAAGTGCAAGCAAAATGTTTGTCAAAGCTTTATTGCAATCGGATAAGCGGTGTGGAAACGCATAAACTACGATCAAACAAACATTCATCTTTATATTAGATAATAATTATTTTTTATTTTTTTTGTTCCGCAATTCATGCGTATTAGCATTAAAGTTAAGCCACTGCCATTTAAGAAATGGATTGTTATTAAAACTTTATCAAAGCACCTATTCATTAGTTTATTGTATGGAAACTATAAGTTTACATTGCATGACAAACTATAATAATATTATATTATTTATTTTCATGGGGTGGCTAAGTTTTAATCAGATAACTGAATGGTTGAGCAATTTTAATTTTTTTCTTACGGCAACACTGAATTGGAAGATAGACTCTGGGTGACCAGTAATTAGGTGTTTCCTCACCGGATGTCTTATTAAGAAAGCATATAATGCAGATGTGCAAAACATTTTTTTCCGATCGTTCAGTAAAAAAATAATAATTTAATTACTGGTACATACTGCTTAAATGAGTAACTGGTAACTTGTTTTTTTTTTTAATATTTAATATTTTGAAATAATTTTATATTTATTTATTAAGGTCAGGACCTGTTTCGCTCATGACGAGTATTTTCAAATTATGCAAATGATATTGTCTTTTCATCTAGTATTGACAGTGAACACCTTAAAACTTGTTTACAGTGTGGAGAATTTAGAGTCCTGGTGGTGTTAACTCAACGGAAGTTTTTTTACTAGAACTGCTTGTTATTTATTAATAAATTTGTCTTTTTTAATGATGTTAACATTGAAAGTTAGGACAAGATCCTTTTTTAGATCGGATTGGAAGGAGATAGTGTAACCCAATTATCGATAAGTAAATAAATGGGTCTCATAGCGCAGCGGTTAACGTTGTGGACTTCCGTGCCGGATCTCACGGGTTCGAATCCCAGTACGAACAGCATTTTTTAGATTGATTTATCGATTTCTGTTCGAAGGCATGGGTGTTTGTTATGTCTAAAAATTCCCTAAATTTCGATTCTTCAATAACTGGACGAAGCGAGAATGATTAGTTAAGCACTAGTCTTGTCCTAGCCTTATTCTCTTTCGCTACTACTTTCTTTTAAAAATAGAGGTTGAGCAACTGAGTAAGATTATTTTTTCTCGTAGAAAAACTTCTGTTGAGATACCTCCATTTGGAGGCCATATGCTCCACATTGGGAGCGAACATGAATAATAAAAAAACTGCTTGTAGTGGGGTTCGAATCCGTGAGTATCGACACCGAAGTCAACGACGATAATTACTCGACCACGGAAATATTAAGAATATCCTGAAAAAATCTGTTGAACCTGCCATTTATAAGATGTGCTAAAACAAACATTGGCTGTCAACCTCGAGTTCGCGAGCCCCCAGTCACGTGCCAGTATTGTTGTTGTAGAGGCCGACAGTGTTGGATGTGCCGACTTGCGCGAGTAATGCAGTAAATTGTAAATTAATCATAGCGGGGCATGGTCGGGCATGTGTGTTGGATTTCATGTTATGTGTACACTTGGTAATATATGAGAGTATGAAAGGCGAACAGACGCGCTCGCGCCGACCATTATTTCGTGAGACGAGGCATTACAGTCCAACCAGAGAGGAATGGAGATCGCTTTTAAAAAAATACATAAAACAATGTCTAGCTAAAATATCAAAACCGATTTTCTTTCCATACAGAATTATTTTTTTCTATCCACAATCTTTCCCAATGTAGAGTATATAGACTCCTGTAGAATAAGATGAAAAATAACAAGGTAAATTCCGCCAAGGTGCCGCCTGTGTGGTCGAGTGGTCAACGTCGTTGGCTTCGGTCATAGAGGTCACGGGTTTGAATCTCAGTACGGACAGTTATAAATTATTTTTTCAATCGATTTATAAATTTCTGTTCGAAGGCATGAATGTATGTGATGTCATGAATTACCCTTCCCATTCCTCCCATCATATAAACGGGGCGTATCGAGAGCGATTAGCTAACCACTAGTCCTGACATAGCCCTATCCTTCTATTCCTACTCTCTTTGGAGAAAGAAAGATTGAGCAACTGAGTAACAAGCAGTTCTCGTAGAAACTCTTCTGCTAAGATAAACTCCATTAGGAGTCCATATGCTCCACATTGGGAGCGGATATCTTATAAAAAATAAATAAATTTAATTTAAGATTTATACATTATTTTTAATAAATTGACTTTTGTGTCCTTTGAAACGATAACAAATCTAGAATTTTTTATCGATATCCGCTCCCAATTTGGAACATATTTCCTCCTCATGGAGATATCTCAACAGAAAATTTTCTACGAGAACTGTTTGTTATTTAGTCGTTCAACCTCTCTTTTTTCAATGAGATTAGTAGGAGTAGAAGGATAAGGCTAAGACAGGACTAGTGGCTACCTAATCGCTGTCGCTACGCCCTGTTATAGAAAGATCGGAAGGGTGAGAGTAAATTCTTATACATCACAAACACCCATGCCTTCGAACAGAAATGATAATGCTGTTTGTACTGGGATTCGAACTCGTGAGATCCGGTACGGAAGATCACAACGCTAAACTTTGCGCCATAGGACCCGGATCCGTTAGATTTATCAACTACAAGCGTTCAGACTAGACTAGTCCACAGCGGGGTATCGTAAGGCCCGTTTCCCCTCCAATAAGACCCGTCTAAGGTGTATCAAATATGCTGCGAATATTTAATTTATTTCATTCAACAATTTCTATTGTAGGTCACCGAAGTTATTTATGGTAAGATAGTGAAGCACCCATTATGTGTTGAGCGATCTGTACGCACAGAATTGAGCATGCCAGTGAGTGGAACGAGTAGGCTGGTTGGAGGTGAGTTAGCTGCCGTCTTGGTCGGGCGAGTTGCAGGTCGAGACGCGAGCGGTGCGGGTCACTTGCCACACGCCGCAAGCTACTTGCCACTACCTTCTAAACATCTTCACTCGCCAATACGGTGCTGCTCGCTCGGCCGAGACAGTGAAGCCTAGTGATTCGAAAACTGTTCTACCCAAAATCGATTTCAATCAAAAATCAAATTCAATAATACCTCATTTTTGTATTATTCAAAAGCACGGTGGTTTAAATTCTTCCAGCTTGATTGCTTGACTGCCAGGCCATATTTGACGGCAATTTTTAACTGTAAAATATATGAGGTAATTAAGTAATCTTCGCCTGCTGTGGCCCAGTTGGTTAGAACCTGCTCTACCGATCACGCAGGTCTGGGTTCGATTCCCTGTCAGATCAAAGTGAATTTGAGAATTATTCTTTTCAAAGTCGTGATAGAAGACTGGGTGTTTGTGATGTCAATTCACATTATTTTTCTCTCTTTCCATCCTTCTTATCCTTTAATTACTGGGTGTAGAAATAGCGATTAGTTAACCGCTAATCCTGTTCAAGCCTTATTTATCCTTCTGTCCCTACTACTCACTTTAAAACAAGTGAGGTCTGAGCGACTGTGTAGCAAACAGTTTTCGTAGAAAAAAAATTGTAATATTGAGTGTTTTTTTTTTTTAATATAATGTACTTTCATTCAATGTTGACACATCGAAAGAAACATTATTCTAGTGCATTGGAGAGGAACCTGCGACCTTTTGTCTTGATCAAAATATTCACTTTGATCAAAAAAATATACTCAAGCGCCTGGTAAAAGAACGTAATCAGCTCATTATATGTTCGACAGTCGAAAAAAAGAGGTGGGGATGTCAACGTTTTCTTTACTGCGGCCTTATGTTGAATCAGATAAATGAATGTGGCCACTAGAAATGAAAAAGGTTCCCCACCCTGTTCCAGTGTATTCAACGTTAGTTATTTTTAAATGCTCCAATATTTGACGAGGGATAAACAAGATTGCAAGGGCTATTTTTTGTTTTTAAACCGATAATGGGTGGAAAAGTAGAATAATAATGTTAATGTTTGAGGGCAGCTGGTTAGAACGGCGCGAGCCAAAACTCATAAAAAATCATGTATGTATGAAGAAATATATGGTTCATAATAGCATGATTGTTAATAATAATTAAAATACGAGGGCCTAGAAACAATGGCACAATTTTTTTTTTTATAAACTTGGCGCTGAATTAGTTTTATTATTTTTATACTAACTGACAGACACGTGATCAATTTCACAAGAGTCAAAAAAGCCAGTTAATATTGATATATTTTTTAGTCTAAAAGCATGCATGTAATAAGATAATCGTTCTTTATCCCAACATAATTTTTAATCTGACGATTCAAGCCAACTTGAAAATGTTGTGAACATTAAAGAACTTAGTTTTTTCAATAGCGTAATATCGTCATTTTCTTTTTAAAAATATGACATGGATGAGATATGAAAAAAAGATGGCTTCAAGAAATCCTCCGAAAAAATTAAATAACAGTTCGCAATTTTTTTTTTTTGTACACAATCGCCTTTAGTCGCCTGTGGTCGAGTGGTCAACGTCGTTGACTACCGCTACGGAGGTCACGGGTTCGACTCCCAGTACGGGCAGTTTTATAAATTAATTTTTCAATCGATTTTTGAATTTCTATTAAAATGCATGGATGTATGTGATGTCTTGAATTCCCTCCTCCCACCCATCCTATGAACGAGGCGTATCGAGAGCGATTCGCTAACCACTAGTCCTGTCTTAGCCCTTTCCTTCTATTCCTACTCTCTTTGGAAAAAGAGGGCTTGAGCAACTGAGTACAAAGCAGTTCTCGTTGAAACACTTCTGTTGAGATAAACTCCATTAGGAGTCCATATGCTCCACATTGGGAGCGCACATGGAAAAAAAAGGTACCCAATCTAATTATTAAATAATATCGTTTAAACTTATAAAAAACAGTATAAGACGATGAGAGAATTTAATTTTAATAAAGATTGATTAAAATCCTAATTATTATGTCTAAGGGGAAAAATATGAACTATCCAACCTCATATTCTGTAATGAAATTAAATTTAATATAATGATTTGACTACTTGTTAGGTATATATGTAATATATTTTAATTATAATAAATATACTATATTAATATTTTTTTTACAAAAAGCAGAAATATAATTGTTTCATATTCATTTGACATGATTGTAAACATTAAACAGTGATACACAACCTTTACCTTCTAGCGGGCCGCATAAAACAAATAATCGTGAGTTCGGGCCCCAAATAAAAAAATAATTAAAAGTACGCTCAATCCTTTTTTATACAGAACATATGTACGTTCCATGTAAAACAGCCTAAAAACCGTGTAAAAAAGATTATGTGAATTTAGATAAATGAGGAATAGGTTCCATTATATTATTTTGACCGTGTTATTTCGAAAATAAATAAACCATGCAGAAAAAAGGATTATGAGTACATGCTTATTAAAAATCGTTTCATTGTGAAATATTTATGTTTCATTTATATGCAATTCATAAGTTATTACATTCTTGGTCTTTGTTAATTTTTAACTATTTTTTTTTTGATTTGACATAATATTTGTAAGCCTGCTTCTATTGACCGATTTGTTCTCCTTCATTAAAGAAAAAGCTTACTTACATTTATGAAATTAATGTTTTACGTGAAAAAAATATGTTTGAGAAAAATATTAAAGGGCCGCCACAAAATTCAAAAAGGGCCGCGGTTTGTGCATCACTGCTTTAAAACATCAGACTACTCAATTATAACACATCCCGGCTTTCCACACTACAGCATGTCTTGTTCACTATTGAGGGCTTTGACTTAATCCAATCAATGCAGAAAAAAGTAGATTAATTATTTCAAGTCACCCAGTATTAAATTACACAGGTTTTGTGCAATACTTTTATTAGCAGCTACGAGCCGACGCAATCTAAATTGGATGTACATATTTTATTTTAGAATCTAGAATAAAATTATTATATTTTATCTATTCATCTAAATAATTCAAAATTATTATTATGTTGTCGGAACTGTAAATTCTTTGCGCTTCAGGGTAAGTAACATTACAGAAATTAATTTCGTAATAATCTAAGAATATTGTATTTGCTGTAAATCAAACCGAGCGCATATTTGAAAAGCAATCTTTATTTAATCTTAACATGATTGTATCATAGGAGAATATATTATCTATTACTTCAATCTACTACTAAAAAAAATCTTCTACAATCTTTTCCCTAATCAGATTATATTCTTAATCTAGCAGCTAATCGAATATATTATGTCTAATAAATTCGGGGGTTGTCTAAAAGAGGCTCGGAGGTGCTCGTTTAAGCCTCTTGTTAAATCTTAAATACACAAATGAGCCCTTTGTTAAATTACCCAAAATATTTTTTAAGGGATTAAAAAATGTTAGGTAGATAAATATATATACCCAATAAAATAATCAAAAATGTCTCTAAGTGAAACATTTTACAAATGCAAATATATTTTTGCTAGATCAGTCGGGTGAATATGTATCATACAAGTTGGTTTCCCACCACCACCCGTTGTGTATATGCAGCCAACGTTTAATGGCCGCCTTCCACAACGCTATCGACAAAAAAAAAGGAGTATACCCCTCACATTCATGGCACGAGCAGAACTGCACGGGACTGATTTTGAACCATGCACTAATGTGCTTAAAATAATAATAATAATAATAATACAATACAGTGGATTTACAATTTCGCTACTCAGTATAAGTGAAACTATATTTAACAGGTACATGTAAACCATATATAGGCAACCACCGGCCCGCCGAGCTATTTTGTCCGGCCCTGATCTCGGCGAAGTAATAGAGAAATAAATTAATAGTTCCAGGGAGCCAATATTGCTAGTCTCGTAATTCAAGTTCAAGGCCAACCTTCACATCATTTTTTTAATCCCTATGTATTATTAATAAGTATATCGTTAATTATATTAATAAAAAATATATAAGAAGTAGCAACGTGTTTTATTTAATTGAATATTACTTTATTATGTTTAATAATTAGGACCGGCCCTTGACTCGTAGACAGAATGATAATTTGGCCCCAGACCCAGGAAAGGTTGCCCATGCCTGATGTACACAGTGCTTCACTTAACCTAACCTAACCCGATTGTAGAAGAAAATGCCTGAACACAGGCATTGAATGTGTTATCAGATTATATTATGATTGCATTAGTCATTTCACAAGAGAGCCAAATTAAGTTTCAATGACAGTCTGCAGAAGGATTTAATTTTACTAGTGATTGTAAGAGAAATTATGTTTTAATAAAAATAGATATGCTTGGATATGATTCCACGAGAACGCCCGTGGAAATGTAGTTTCACTTAAAATACACTTTCGCTATTATACAACATTCGACTATAGAAAGTCAAAAGGATGTAGCCCACAGCTTATTTTTAAAAATAGCTTCTTTTCTACCATCACAATGTATACAAATTAATACACTTTGTATTAAAAATATGTTTGCTGCAAATGACGAATTGGTATCGAAAGTTAGCATCAATGTTTAAAAAAAGAACATGTAAAATTTGCTAACAGGAAAAAGCACTTAACACAATTTTTTTTATTAGAAAACATATTAGATAATAAATGTATATTATATATAATAAATATATCAGATAGAGTAAATAAAAAGACGTAAATATTTTTTAATCTTTGTGTATTTCAAGGTTTGCATATACAATATTTTGACTATGGTCAAAAATAGTTATAAAAAGTTTTTTGCGTCTTCTGTAAAAATCGTTTTGTGTCGGTTACGTCTTTTAGCGTTTTTTCACAGTCGGTGTATGTGTATATCGCAGATAATTTTACAATTTTTAAAGTGATTAAAAAGTCACAAACGTTTAATTTTTAATAATTAATCAAAAAAAAAATATATCAAATCTTGTAAGTGATTTTTTTTTATAGCGTGAGTGTAAAACAATGAGGTAAAGTAAGTACGATGTTAACTAACTAGCCTGTCTCTTAAACGTTCATTTCCAGGATAACATATTGTTGATGAATAACATATAACATATTGTTGAAACATAACATATGTTATTTATACTTTATAATCGAAGCATCGATATAAATGCAAAATCTGCTTGCAATACATCAGTGTCGTCTTAAATTCACTCAGAGTGTTTCCCAATATGTGCAATAAATGTACGTTACGACATTATTCATTTGCTGCGCGAAGCTACGCTTGGAATAATTGCAGTCCTTATCTTCCGGTTCTAAGGGTATTGCGCAAAACGATTGTGCAAATACGTGTGATTGCGCATTCATTACATGCGAGTAACTCCGAAACTCCTCGTTAGTACTAATTGGCCGCCGTGTATTCAAAAAGTGGTTTGTATGAATTATTACGAGAGCGATTTCGATCGTTCAAGCGTTCATCTTACCATCTATCTATTTGAGTGGCATATTGCATTATTTTATATACTATCCCTCGAGATGTGAAGTGAGCCAACTTGTGAAATAGTAAAAAAATCTTGGACTTTTAAGTACATACAATCATGTATTTACTTGGTATTTTGGTGGATTGCATATTTTTATTTTACTGAGATAACACTATTGCAATGAGTATTAACTGAGGTTACTTCACTTTTACGATACTTTAAGACGTGTAGAATATTTTTTGTTGTGAAGAATTCGGAGATAAGGGAACGTACAAGACAGCGCCTCGTCACGTCAGGGGTTATGGAGCGACGTTGGAACTGGCTAGGTTACGTGCTGAGGATGCCTCAATCCTGCCTGCCTCTTCTTTCAAGCGGTGGAATCCCGGCGCCCCGGACTCCGTCGGGTACTATCCATGGGATGTACTCGGCGGAACTGAAGGCTGCTGACATGTCATGGGAGGAACAAAGCAATTGGCGTGAGACAAGGAACCATGGAGGTGTCGCTTGGCGGCCGCATGCTCCATATAGGGAGCGAATATGGTCAAAGAAGAAGAAGAATATTACAACGCATCTAACATATTTTTTCCTTAAATATCACTTGGCTCACTTTACCTCTAATGAAATATAAATTAGGTTAAAGAAAGTGGGGAGTCTACGACAAAGTTTGTCTATGGTCAATTAATAATATTATGTTCATAACAAACATCGTGTTAACTCGCTTTTGGAAGTTAAGTTGTTTGCAAAACAGTAAAACCCCCATTTACACTAAAGTCAAGACAGTGTAATTCGGGGTAGTGTAATTGGGGGTGTGAATCTCATACAAAATTAGAAATTTGGTTTTTTCCGCAAAAAATGCAAAACTAAGATTTCCCTTAGTTTTGCAAAAAATATTGAGTTACCAAGTGATAAAATGCAAAGGGTGCCAAAATTCCACACATGGACAGTCGCCCGCTATACGTGTATAGCCTGGCACGTGTTGAATACACAGACGCTAGCCAACATTTGACTGTATGCGCGGCAACAGACGACCGTCTCGTAGTAACGACAATGGAATGCGATCGTGCAATTGGGGGATTTGCGGCGAATATTTCAAGCCAGCGCGTAATTCGGGGTATTGTAATTGGGGGTTCCAGTGTATACATATATCGTGAATTTAAATGACAAAATAACAATCATACTCTGGTCGTACATCAACATATATTTAGTTATGTATCATCCATTACCTGTCATAACAAAATGACATAGTACAGAAGCACGCGCCGTGCATTTTTTATTATTATTATGTTGACATGCGACTGTTTACGGTTCAGGACCCCAGAGGTAGGGGCGGTCAAGCGATGAAGGAAAAGAAATATGCTGTATCAGGCAGTGCATATTACCCATCCCACTAACTTACATAATGATACCATAATCACATCATCCTAGAGGAAGTAGGATGTTTTTTTTCCCATATAGTTCAGACTATTAATTTAGTTAATTAGTTGTTTTTTACAATTAAATTGTCATGAAATACGTATGTATGACATTGCTTTTTTTTTGTTTTCGTGTTTTTTTGTAGTATCATCAACATCATATTTAATTCACTACTTACTGAATGAAGTCCACACACAGCTTACAAGTTCGTAGCCTATTTAACAGTCGCTCAGGTCCTATAGTCAATTTTAGGCCAGTTGAAAGATTAAATTTTAAAAAAAGCTAAAAGTATTTTAATTTTACAAAATAATATTATTTTATGTATCGTTGATAGCTATTTTGGTTATACTCTCATCAGAAACATGTTTAAATTTATATTAACCAAGCTATATATACTTTCGTAGAAGAGACAAACAAAACATTCCTTAATATTCTTATTTATATTGCAATTCAGTAAAACCCCCATTTACACTAAAATTGGGACCGTGTAATTTGGAGTAGTGTAATTAGGGGAGTGAATATCATACAAAATTAGGGATTTTGTTTTTTTCCGCGAAAAATGCAAAACTAAGATTTCCGTGAGTTTTGCAAAAAAAAAAAATTTGGGGGAAATATTTAGTTACTAAGTGATAAAATGCAAAGCGCGCGCAAAATCCAGCACACAGACAGTCGCCCGGCTATGCGAATATAGCCTGGGACGTGTTGAATACACATACGTTAGCCAACACTTGACTGTATGCACCGCACAGATGGTCGTCTCGTAGCAACGACAATGGAATGCGACTGTTCAATTGAGGGATTTGCGGCGAATATTTCAAGCCAGCGCGTAATTCAGAGTAGTGTTTTTGTAAGTTCTACTGTATATAGTTTAAATTTTCTTTGATTGACTATGAAATGTTTACTTTTTTAATTGAATATGTGCATATTTTAGTAAAGCGCCAGTAAAAAAGATCTAGCGAATGTAATAATATTCTTGATTTGACTAAATATTGTAGATACTATTAATATTTAAAATAATAAAACCATCACTTTTTCAGCCAAATTAATATCTAAATTTAGCTGTTAAGTTTGAAAAAGATGACCTTGTAAAAAATTAAAACCAAGAAAAAAGGCTCAAATAAAGATTTTTCCGAGACAATTTCCTTAATTAATATTAGATTATGTCTATTAAACACCAGTTTAGTCTCTGTGCACTTCAAAGGTTGTGTTTATTTCATAATTTGCATATGGCCCAAAATCATCAAAACACGTTTTTTGCGCCTCTTGTAAAATTGCATACGTGTGGGTTACGTCCTTTTTCCTTTCCACAGTCGATATAATAACACAACTGAACATTAAAAGTACACGACAAAGTCATTTCAAATTTTAACGAATTTTTATTATCCCTCATCAAATTTTCATAACGAAATCTTTTTTATTTTTTTACGACTGTTCAGCTTTTTACAGTTCATGACAATGCGTCAAATATCTTAAAGTTGAAAGATCATACGAGATATACTCGATGAGAACATTTGTAAGTCACATGAGATTAACTCAAGGAGAATTGACGTCACAAACACCCATGTATCAATCTTAAATTAAAATTGAAAAATAGTCCAATTTAACATTGACCTTACCGGGAATCGAACCCAGACCCACCTGATCGGTAGAGCAAGCTCTAACCAACTAGACCACAGCGAGCGACAATGTATCATTATATCGACTGTGGAAAGGAAAAAGGACGTAATCCACAGTTTTCCAAAGAAGTTTTTTTCGATAATCACAATGTATCAAACTTGGTACACGTTCTATCGGATGGACACAAGCTGCAAATGCCAAATTAGTATCTAAATTTAGCTGTTAAGTTTGAAAAAGATGACCTTGTAAAAAATTAAAACCAAGAAAAAAGGCTCAAATAAAGATTTTTCCGAGACAATTTCCTTAATTAATATTAGATTATGTCTATTAAACACCAGTTTAGTCTCTGTGCACTTCAAAGGTTGTGTTTATTTCATAATTTGCATATGGCCCAAAATCATCAAAACACGTTTTTTGCGCCTCTTGTAAAATTGCATACGTGTGGGTTACGTCCTTTTTCCTTTCCACAGTCGATATAATAACACAACTGAACATTAAAAGTACACGACAAAGTCATTTCAAATTTTAACGAATTTTTATTATCCCTCATCAAATTTTCATAACGAAATCTTTTTTATTTTTTTACGACTGTTCAGCTTTTTACAGTTCATGACAATCAGTCCGTATTCTTAACTGTTGTATTTTTTATTTATTGTTTTTGATTGGAAATTATGCCATCACATAGCGTTATATTTTGATATGTAATGTTTTAACAGTGGCGCGAGAGTTGAAACAAAAGTGCAGCCATTAAATATTAATTTGTGTCTACGCGGAACGCACCAGGGGTGGTTAAGACTAACGTTGCAAATAAAAATATTGTATCAGAATTAGCAACAAAAAAAACAATTAAACACAAAAAAATACTTTTTAAACTGTCAAAAATTATTGTTGATTTTACGATGTATATTATTTGTTTTTTTTACCTCTCAGTAGCTCATATAGATTTAAATATAAAACCGTATAACATAAAAATAAATATATTTGTAATAAATAATTTAATTAAAATTTTTTTAATTAAATTATTGCCGCCTGCGTGGTCGAGTGGTCAACGTCGTTGGCTTCGGTTAAGGAGGGCACGGGTTCAAATCCCGCTACGGACAGTTTTATAAATTGATTTTTCAATTGATTTATGAATTTCTGTTCGAAGGCATGGATGTATGTGATGTCGTGAATTCCCTCCTCCCACCCATCCTATCCTATGAACGGGGCGTATCGAGAGCGATTAGATAACCACTAGTCCTGTCCTAGCCTTATCCTTCTATTCCTACTCTCTATAGTAAAAGATAGGTTGAGCAACTGAGTAACAAGCAGTTCTCGTAGAAACACTTCTGTTGAGTAAACTCCATTAGGAGTAGGATGGTTTAAATTTTAAGTATATAAAAACATTTGTAAAATCTATTCAAAACAACGTATGTTAGACAATACAATCTCTTTTGTGTGTCCATATTGGAGAAGCAGTATATTAATAATAAAACACTTATTACTAGCAAGTTTCATACTTTTTTTTAGAAATAAGGATAAAATGATAATACTCGCGATTAGCGAAATATTTAGCACAAAAAACTATTATTTCGTTATCAATAATTTCAGTTACAGAAATAGAAAGAATATTGATAGGTGGCAATGTAACCTGCATATTTAAAATGCATATAATATATACACCAATCGTTTTTTAAGTATTGTAAATTTTCATTGGATTGTTAAATAATTAAGATTTTCCAAGGTCAAATTTCAAGGTCAAGGTCAAGGTCAAATTGATATATATATAAAAAAATATGTTTGTTTTAATTACTTTTAAAATGTACAGTAATATATAACGAAACTCCCTGTAACAAGAAATTCAACAACACAATACAGCAATGACAAACAAAATGCTTATTAACGGTAAATTATATATAATAATTATACATCATAATAAATATTATTTACATAAATAATCATTTTTTCACCTTATTACTATGAAGTTTTACCAATAACAAACAGCTTCATTAGATCCTAGCACATTATACGTGATTAAATTGAAGTTGTCATGTATAATATATAAGACGGAAATTGCAGTTATGTATTAATTTGATCTGAGAATATTATTGTCGCCGGTCGTAGTTAAATTTAACAAGGGGCTCGCACAAGCCGGTGGGCTTGTGTTAATATGTTTAAAAAAAAACAAAACGGGTTGGCATCACCTGATGATGGTGGCGTGGAACAATAAGGTAAATTTTCAAGATCCACACACATGCGGCGTTAATTTAATTGGCAATAGATGGCGTTACGTCTGAGGAAGTAAGCCGAGTGTGATGTGTGGTGACTAGTGTGCTCCGGTTGCTGGTTACTGAACATGCGCATAAATCATACACGGACACTGCGCATGCGCATTCAGATCTATATTTTTTAAATATGGAAGACTAATAATTATAAAGGTGAAGAGTAAAGTGTTGCAAGTATGAAACATTCTTAATATAATATATTTTATAAACCGTACTCCCAATCAATGCCCCTCTCTAAGGTGAGAGGCTAGCTACGCGGAATATTCAAAAGCTCACCAAACCAATTCAACAAATGCGTGGCATAATTTGTCATATTTTTATACAATAAATAGTGCTATTTTTTATTTAGTTTGCATAATTGAAATATTATTATTTAATAATTTATTCTTTTATGTATTAAAATTAAACATTAAACAATAACTGAATTCACTTTATTTAATTAAAGATAAATAGGCAGAATGTTACACGTCGTTAATAAATTTGTTGAAATATATTACAAATTAATTTAAAATTGTCTAGATTTTACGTCGTTTATACAACGAATCATACATATGTACATATATTTAATATTTCATCTAAATCAATTTCTTGATCTGAAAAAAGATAAGGTTTAATTCTTATTATAAGTGTTAAATTTATCGTTATGGAATTTTTTGGTACGATTTCCTCTCAAATGCAGCATATGGACACAATGCGTGTGATTTATCATATCAAGCTGGTTTTTCAGATACTCAACCTCTGTTTTGGACTAATGGTTAGTTAATCGCTCTCGCAGCGCACCATTTTTAGTATCAAAGAAATCCATAAATCGATCGAATAATCTATTTATAAAACTGTCTGTACTGGGATTCGATCCCGTGAAGATCACGACTAAAGCCGACGACGATGATTACTTGACCTTGGATCTTATCGAACGTTAAAAAATGTTTTGATTTGAGCATAAGTAATGACATTGATTTAACGATTTCCATTCGAAGGCATGAGTGTTTGTGATGTCTGAAAAAAAATCCCTTCCACATTTCCGTCTTTCAATAGTAGGACGTAGGGAGAGAGATTGTATAAGCAGTAGTCTTATCTTAGCCTTATCCTCCTATCCTTACCATTCTCATTGCAAAATAGAGGTTGAGCCAATGACTAACAAAAAGTTCTCGTTTAAAAAGTTTTGTTGAGATTCCATTACGAGGCCATATGCTTCACATTAGGAGCGTACATGAATAAAAATAAAATAAATGTCATGAAGCAATTACTCCTATCAACTATGCAGTGCTTTTGTTCCAATAAAGTAGCAATCATTATTTTGATCTAAATGATAAAAAATGTATAGTTTAAAAAATTAACACAAATAAATATATATATTTTAAGAACCTGCTCATAAATACAATCTTTCCCCTTTTCCATAGAACCGTATCATAAGAATATTAATTTGATAATTCACTGACCAGAGGTGAATACTGAAATGAGTGAACATGTTCAATATGGGTACAATCAGTGGCTTGCTTATTAAAACTGATGTTAGACAATACATTGGACCCGCTGGAACTGGTTTAATTAATTAGTTGATTCATTTAAAAAATATATTATATACATTTTAAATTAATACTACTTACTATCAGCAGATAAATAAAAAAATATATTTTGTCTTCTAGTGATATTCGGCGACAGGGTGAAAAAATCATACGTTAATTCAAATAAATATATATTTTTTAATTTCTCTAATCTCTCCGTATAAAATAAGGGCGCTATAATACTTGAACATTTTTATAAGTAACATTGCCGCCTATTAGAATGCAACGATGCGCAGACAAAGAGTGTGTGTGTGTGTATTTTATGTTCATGCAAAATAAACTCGTCAGAAAAAGATACTTACGCACACGCACTTATTACTTATTCTTTCTGTTCTTATTACTCACAGAAAAGAGAGGTTGAGTGACTGAGTAGCAAGCAGTTTTCGTAAAAAAAACTTCTATTGAGATACTCCCATTAAGAAGATATGAACATATATGCCCCACATTGGTGGTGAATATGGATTTTAAAAAAATGTAATCTTATGTGAGGTATTGTGTGTTTTAATTTAAAACTAGTGATCAATTGGTAATTACTTATTCTTTGAGCTGAGTACATCAATATTTATAAAAGGGGGCAAAAAAACTAGGAGTTAAAAAGAAGTATGGGCCCCTAGGGACTCAAATGTGACAGGCATTAAGAATTAAATTTGAATCGTTCAAATTATCTACACTCCCACAGATTTTGTCACTAACGACCCGGGTTTCGCCTTTCGGCATCTTCAGGCGTTCAAGTGCACGGATGAACTTGAACTGACGCTTAGTAAATGAGTGTTTTGTGTTTATATAATAAATAAATGTATCACTGAGTCTAAAGCCATTGCTGGCGAAAAGGATAAGCTCATGGGAATGTCCAAAGATTTGAGTAGTGAGTGGTTTTAAGAATTATATTTATATGTTTGTCGGCAAAGGTTTTATGATATTATTTATATAGGGTATAGAAGTGGAGATCCCGGTAGGTTTAATATTTCATTTAAAATTGGAAGGCTATGCAGCTGTGCCCTATTGATTTCTAAAATTTCCTGGAAAAAGAGCTTAAGAATTGTTGTTGGACGTCAATGGTTTTTCTTTAGCTGGTTATCTTTTCATCAAATGAATGAAATTAAGCATGCGTTTAGAAATCACGAAACTTGTAACGAAAACAAGATATAACACAGTGTTAAATTAGCATAAATATTATAATAATATAGTCTTACTCTGAAAACAGATGCTTCTGATAGACTTTTTTAAACATACTGTAAAGAAAACTTTTACGATACAAAAAAAAAATGGTAAACACTAGAAACTTTCTATGTGAAAACTAGGAATTGCAACACCAATGTAACCAAAGCCGAGATCTCGGTATTTATGCTGTTTTTTACTAACCGAAATAACAGTTTTGAAACTGTATAAAAAACGGTATTTTGAAAAATAGTCTAAGCCAGATTTGAATCTACAGAAGCCATCACATATCGATTCATAATTGGCAAAAGAACTTAGGCGAAACAATTCGGTAAATTACGTTTTAATCCAATAATGGTTCAATGTTGACTAAGGTGGCAGTTACAAAAAATTTAGAGCGTTATCTGATTTGCCTGATCTTTTTTAGGGCATGTGCATTTTAGTGTTTTAACTTGCTTTCGTTTGTTCCACGTGGACCCCGATTGAGAAACGTTGATATAGAGCCGGTGTTATTCACCGTAAAAGTGTAAACGGCGTTAACCCCTTGGGGTACGTGGACAAGCAGTATTTAGGTGCAGGGTACCGGGTTGTACCGGGCTTTGGCTGCGCCTGGTGCTACAGGTAGCTGATATATTTTGATTGTTATTATAGTATGTATATGCATTTTTTTCGACGAGGTGTTTCAAAAATTATAAAAGGGATACATAAATGTCAATAATTTGGGAAACACTGATCTAGAGAACTGAAAGTTTTCAAAATATTTTTTTGAAATATCACGATAGGCATTGGCCATATATTACTATTTACTAACCGCACTTAACGGATTTCTTTTTCGGGCATAATTTAAAAAAAATGCTATCATGTGAATTTTAATAAAAATAGTCGCTTACTCTCACTTTCAAATCACTTTCTGCCTATTATGGGTCGATATATAAAATATTTAAATTTTACACCGGAGTATTGCTCCATATCGACTTTGGAAAGGAAAAAGGAAGTAACCTACAATTTTTTCAAAACAGATTTTATTCGATAATCACAATGTATAGAACTTGATACACATTCTATCAAAAATCAGAAATCAAATGCCGAATTAGTATCTAAATTTAGCTTTTAAGTTTGAAAAAAGATGAGCTTGTGAAAATTGAAACCAAGAAAAAGTCTGAAAAAAAGGTTTTTCCTATATGTACAATTTCTTTAATTAATATTAGATTATGTCAGTTAAACACCAGATTAGAAGTATCCGTGCACTTCAAGCTTGTGTATATTTCATAATTTGCGTATGAACCAAAATCATCAAAACATGCTTTTTGTGCCTCCTGTAAAATTTGCTTTGTGTAGGTTACCTCTTTTTTCCTTTCCACAGTCGATATGATCTTCTATGGGAGTGGACATGCTTGAAAATAACTTGATCTTATTTCAGATTTGTACTAACTCCAGTTACATACTGTACAATTTTCATCCCAGTTAATTCAATGTTAAGAAAGCCTTAAGAGAGACCATATACCATTCGTCTATATATATTTAAATAAATATTTAAAAATGATTTATAATAGTCAAGACTTAAATATTTCGATGAAAACTGTTGATATAACTAAATATTGATTGAGCCATCAAGAAGTGAAATGAGCCAAGTAGTAAAATTTTAAACGTTTATATTGGACTTTTAATTACAATCAGGTCTTTACTTGGTGTTTTAGTGGATTGTACATTTTTATTTTAGAGATATTGCGGGGTGTATTTACTAAGATCGTTTAAATTTTACAATATTAATACAATAAAATATTACAACACATTTTTTCCTAAAATACCACTTGGCTCACTTCACCCCTTAATGGCTCAATTAAAAAAAAATCTATGATCATGATCGTAAATGTTGAATTTAGAAATAAATAAATTTGATATTGATATTATCGGTGCTTGAAAACAGAATCACATGTTTGCTTAGTTAGTGCTGATATCACTTGTCCACAGAGGTCGAAAAGGTCGCCATAAAAGTTCATGTCAGGAGCGGAAATGTTTAAAAAAAATGGTTGTCCACTACTATCGTTAAGTGTCAAAAAATTAAAATTTGGGAAAACTCTAAGTCATCGTTAAGTTATTCACTTTAGAAATGTAGTTTCATTTTGTTTAAAAACTTCCCAAATTTTAATTGTCTTTATAATTGACATCATTTGCCACTTATTATTGATGATTTCTTAATTGTATGTTATAGGTGTTAAGCATTTTAATTTTGTGTAATTATAATGTAATTTGTAAATCCTTTCAATTGTTAGTAATTGCTTACACCTTTTTATTTCAATTTAACTTGTATAAATAGCACTGTTTAATTTATTTTCCTTATCAGTTGATAATGCTCGTGAGGAGCGAAACCGGTCCTGATCAAATAAAATTTAAGTGGGGAAAAGTACTAAAAATCTTTTATTATTTTTATTAAATTTTACCGTTTGGCTGTTAAGACCAGAAATAAAATTAAAGAAGTTATTATTCATTAGAATTATTTAATGATTATAATAAAAACAGTACAATGTGGTATGATATCGAATGCCCAAATGAAAGAGAAAACACTGCGACCGTACGGAAACTGGTTTCCCATGACAGTTCATGGTGTCTGATTACGATAATCATATACGTATACCATAAGTCACAAGATAACAAGACTTTTATGTACGGGCTTGTAGGTGCTAGAATAGTACGATAAAGAAAAATAATAAAATAATAATATTTACGGAAATAAAGTACGATCAAATTAACATTACCAATTGTGGGGTTATAATGCAAAACGTACTATTTCCAAAATGGGTGATATTGAGTTAGGTATGCAGATAGGATTCAAGCTTAAAGAATCGACTGATCCTATTAGTTTTAATATAAAATGTCTACAAGACTGTCGTTTTCAAATTGGAAATCATATTTCTATGCAAATGTTATTTTGTTTGTGTTATTCGTATATGACTCTGCTGAAAAGTTTGAGTATTGGAAATAGTACGTTTTGCATTTTAACACCACAATCATAGTCTATATATGACGTATTGCTCAGGCGGAAGAGGGTTGATTGTTAGATATGTGATGTTATGAAACAAACATAATACATACAATCAAATACATTTTTTTTTCAAATATTAACTATGTTACTTTCGTGTTAGGTCATTCGATAGTTTAGTTACGATATGTCGTAATACCTCTCTTCTGAAGCACCACAAATGTACAACTATAAAAAATACTATTTTTTTGTCCGTAGGCTTTTTGTTAAGAAATGAAAATTAAGAAATATAAACACACAACGCGAGACAACGAAGCGTAATTTTTCTCAAACCTCCCTAAACCCTCTTTACTTCCACCACTCCCTATCTCACCTGCCTGGTTGAAGACGACAAACCCTGGACAGATGAAAAGGACACTGACAATAACTTATATTAAAGATCATACATGGATTCAAGAAAGCAAAAAAATGAAACGATCATATCTAAATATTACATCAGAAGAAAGAGAAATCGAGTAAGAGCTTTTCTCTCTATAAGAAATGAAAGACAACAAACAGTCAGTCAGTCCAGTCCAGTCAGGTTTCTATTTATTTTACAGTGGCTCGAATTTACTGTAAGATTTTTTTACCACGTCCGCTCCTAATGGAGTTTATCTCAACATAAGTGTTTCTACGAAAACTGCTTGTTACTCAGTTGCTCAACCTCTCTTTTTCCAAAGAGAGTAGAGAATATAAAGAAAGGGCTAGAACAGAACTAGTGGTTAGCATATCGCTCTCGATACGCCCCGTTCATAGGATAGAATGGGTGAGAGGGGGGAATTCAAGACATCACATACATCCATGTCTTCGAACAGAAATTCATAAATCCATTGAAAAATCAATTTATAAAACTGTCCGTACTGGGATTGGAACTCGTGACCTCCGTAACCGAAGCCAACAAGGTTGACCACTTGACCGCAGATGCAACTAAAAGAGTATTTATTTCTTCAATGGCAGACCATTTTCCTAAGAATGCTCATCCACCAACTATTCTCGGTAAACTGAAATATTGTTCTCTTATTAAATATAATATATAAAATAGATTTCTATAATCGAGCACTGATTTTGTTATTTATCACAAATCATAAGCTGGTCACTTATTTTGACATGCTCGAAGAAACATGTCTCTACGGATAAAATTTTAATAAAAAGTTTCCATATTGTACCAACGTCGTTTTCATTGTTCAAGTGACTTTCCCATGAAACCGTCAACTGCTAATTTTGACTTTACTAGCAGCAAGTAAAATAATATTATTATATGGACTGATTTTGCCAACGATTCTCAAACACTTTAATGTTACTTTCTCAATAAAAAGTGAACCAATAAACTCAGGAGTGGGATCGAAGGGGCTCGCGCGAGCCCCTTGTTGAATTTTATTAAGGTCGGCGAGCCCCTTGTTAAAAAGAGAAAACAATATTCTCAGATCAAATTAGTATATAACTGCAATTTATAATTTATATATTATCTGCGACAGCTTCGGTATACACAAAAATACATTTTTAGCTATTTACATTGATAAGTTTACGGTAAATTGCATATTGTTACATATTATAAGTGTTTTAAGTAACAATCGATTGTTTATTTAAGTATTGCATAGGAGCGATTAGAAAATTAAATCCTTGCTCAGAACACTGAGAATTACATCGAGATTAAGCGAGCCCTTTGTTAACATATTGGCAGCCCACCGCTGAATAAACTCACAAAAGCTTCACAAGCGAACAGATTAATGACTCATACTATTTTTTCAAACTGTGTTTGTTTTCTGTATAAAGCAGTGCAGAACCTTTTCTATACAGTGGCACACAACATTTTCCCTCGATTTACGTGACACACCATAAGAAATAATGGTTATACACTGAAACTATGATAAATTTATTTTTTCAATCCAGTGAAAATATATCCTCGTCCTGTCGTGGCGAAGTAATGAACGTGGTTGTCATCCGTGACGGATTTCATAGCCTTTTTTTAGTCGATTTATCGATTTCTGTTCGAAGACATGGGTGTTTTAAATGTCTAAAAACCAACCTTTCGATTCGGAATTTAACGGGGCTTAGCAATAACGGTTAGTTAACTACTAGTCATATTCTACTGCTATCCATTTTCTCTTTGAAAAAAGGTTCGCGAAATCGTTTGAACAAAGCATTTTAAGAACACTTGGTGTGGTGTCACAGAAATCCATGTCCGCTCACAAAATCGATAGAGACATTGAAAAACAATTTGACGAACTCTTCTACAAAGATTCGAGCTCGACTACGGACACGAAATGTAGGCAATATACATATATATTCATGTGCGCTCCTAATATTGAGCATATGGCCACCTAATGGAATATTCAACCTCTCTTTTTCAAAAAGCACTAGTGATAAGGATAGATGGATAAGGCTAAAAAATAACTAAAGATGTACCAGCGTAACTTGACTGCCCGCGAGGGCGCCACCATCGCATCATTAACGTTGCCACAGTCAACACGTCATAGGGCGACAATTTTAGTTCTGAGTTCTGCCGCAGTCACGTTAAAATGGTTCATCTTTAGTGGTTAAGAATCAGAAGGGTGAACGGGATTTTTATACATCACAAACACCCATGCATTAAAGTAGAAATTGATAAATCAATCAAAAAAATGCTGTTCGCTCTGGGACTCAAACCTGTGAGATCCAGCATGGAAGCCCACAACGCTAACCGCTGCGCCATAGGACCCGACTTAATTAGCCTACTATTAGTTCTTTTAAACTACAGCCTTTTTCATAGAGAGGTTGAGTGATTGACAAAAAACAGTTATCATACAAACAGTTACTCAGTAACTCTCTTTTTTTCAAATGCAGTAGTAGGGTTAGAAGGATAAGGTTAAGACAGGACTAGTGGTTAACTTATCGTTCTTACTACGCCCAGTTATTGAAGATCGGAAAGGTGGGAGTGAATTTTCCGACATCACAAACGCCCATGCCTTCGAACAGAAATCTAAAATCGCTAATCCCTGCGCCATAAGACCCGAAAAATATAATAGAATTACTTCATTTATGTTGATTTAAAAATGTATTCGAGAATTTCGGAAAAGCTGCACAGTTTTAGAATGAGCACGATACGGTAATGCACACGTTTGCTTGGAAAGCAGTGAGTCTGAACAGGTGATTGTAACTAACTACCTGAGTAAAGTAATGGTATATAGAAAAGGGTAATTTTTCTATACCGCTGGTTTTATAAGACGCTTTGTCTGGTTTTATTAACGCAATTATGATGCTTTATTTGATGAATAACTTAATCAGTTAATTATACAATATACTATCAAAGATGTGTCATATAATTTTAATTAAACAACATTTCTTAATATTACTTTCTACGTATTTACTGTTAGTATTGTAAAGTCTTATGGCCCAGCGGTTAGCGTTGCGGGTTTCCGTGTCGGAAGTCACAGGTTTTAGTCACAGTACGAACAGCATTTTTCGATTGATTTATCGATTTTTGTTCGAAGTACTATTGCGTTTGTATCTAACTAACACTCTTCGTGTTTCAAATAGAAAAGAAAAACCATAACATACAATTTTTAATTAATAAGCTAAGAATTATAACCATTTTTGTTTTTTCGTAAATACCCTAACGATAATTTGTCTGAAGGTAGTCTCTCAAAGAAACGAAGTACGATTCACAATTTGTTGTACAACTTGTAAAATAAAAATGTTATCAAATTTAATTTATGTTAAGCTAGGCTAAATTATAATTTAATAAAAAGTTTGATAGCATAATTATAAAAATTACCTTAAATTATTCAAATAACATACAAGCTTATTAACAACAACCATTTTTTACCTCCTTTTAATCATATCACGAGAACTGCTAGTAAAAGTTGCTCAAACTCTACTTTTTAAAAACATACTTGGTATAGAATAATATAATAATGATATGAATAGTGGTTAGCTAACCAGTTTCGCTAGGTGATAGGTTGGGTGGGAGGAAATTCAAGACAACACATACATACATGCCTTTGGATAGAAATTCATCAATAAATTTATAAAAAACGGACCATACTGGGATTCGAATACATGACTTTTGTAGCCAGCTCGCAATAACTACTGCGGAAAAATAAAAATAAAATCCTAGGCGGCCAAATGTACAGCGCCGGACCTGTGTATAGTTATTACTCTTGCCTCTACACATAAGTCATTATTATCACATACAGTAAAAAGGAAAATTTAACTAACAGCATACACCGTAAAAATGTGTTTTATTCATTTAAATGTGTCTGAGTTTCAAAAGATTAAGATTGTAAGCTTTATGAGAGCTTACTCAAATAAATCAAGAAGCTTTTTTTAATGTCAGATGACATCTATAAGAAAAAGACGTTTCGAAGCCTCAAACGTAAAACACGAGGACTTTAAACGACCCTTCGTGTTGACGCGTGCATACATATATATTTATCAAATTTGAATCGTTCAAATTATGTACAATCACACAGATTTTTTAACTAACGACCCGGGTTTCACCTCTCGGCATTCAAGTGCACGGATGAACTTGAACTGACGCTTAGTAAATGAATATTTCGTTTAGGAATCATAAAACCTTTTCCGACACACAAAAATAAATATAATTCTTAAAACTATTCACCATTCAAATCTGTGGGCATTCCCATGGACTAATCTTTTTCGCCAGCAATGGCTTTAAACTCAGTGGTACATTTGTTTCTTATATAAACACGAAACATTCATTTACTAAGCGTTAGTTCAAGTTTATCCGTGCACTTGAACGCCTGAAGATTCCGAAAGGCGAAACCCGGGTCGTTAGTTATAAAATCTGTGTGAATGTACATAATTTGAACGATTCAAATTTAATATTGAAATACCACCAAACACTTTCAGTCGAAATCTTAAATCATATATTTATCGTTTATTATTGTTTTTTGTTTCTGGAAATCGTGTTAAAATAAATAATTCGTGTTAAAGTATAGTATTCGATATTTTTAGTGGACCGCGTTATTTTAAAACCGTGTTAAAAATAGTTGAGTGTTCACTGAAAAACAAAAGTAGTTCAAGGCTTAGTATTATAAGCTACTAACTAAATTTAATCTTACCGATATCTTGCAGGCCTTTCTCTTACTATACACAATAATATGTAAGCGATCCGATGTTGTTTGTTTATTTTTGTTAATAGCTTTTAAAATCTCGGCCATCCATTGCAAGAGATGAACTAAACACTATAAGAATGGACTATACAACACAGAAAGAAGAGTTTGGAAGCTTAAAACTGAGGACTTCGTGGGAATGTTCATTACACTGGATGACTCGACACTTTGAGCTTTAAGCTCGCTTACCAAAGTTTCCCAAATACAAACAATATATTTATTATAATAAATAACTGCACCACAGTAATTAGAAAAAAACACAATATTCCCTTTTTACAAAATATTTACCAAGATCAGGCCCGGTTGCGCTCATGGCGAGGATTATCAACTGATAAGAAATATAATTTAGCAGTGTTATTTATACAAAACAAATTGAAATAAAAAGGGTCGTTACTCGTTAGTGACAAAATCTGTGTGAATGTACATAATTTGAACGATTCAAATTTGAAATAAAAAGGTTTAAAAAAACAATAGGCATTGAACAGGTTTGGCATTAAGGAATATTGTGTAAAAGTGAGCACCATTGTATGGTGATAACAGTTAGATATCTATATTTTGCAGTGATATCAATGTTTTCTTTGATTATAAAAGTAGGTTAGTCGGTTTTTCGTGTAAAATTTAAACCTGTGTTAAGAATTTAAAGTTCAGTCTTTGAATGGCCTGGTCGATATTAATTGAATTAACATTTAAATAGTATTTAAGGTGTAAAAATAGTAAAACTCATCATACAGAACAGATCATCATAACTAAAAATTCATCAGAGTGTAGTTCTGATAAAGGCGTACGCCGAAATAGCTATCAACTTAATATAAAACAGTATTTGTATAATTGCAACAATTTGTTTTTTTTTCATCTTATTATTCGCAATTTTTAAAACGCCTCCATAAATTACATAAGATGATTTTGAATACGCTGTTACGATTCTCACACATACACACACTCTCTGCGCATGCGCAGATAGTGATATACAGACTGTGTGAGTGTTGCGTCACAGATAAATAAATTTTATTTTGTATTGAGAGAAAAAAGAAAGAAGTGTTACGAATGGATTTTTTCATCTATTATTGGGCGTGGGGAGGAAAAAAATACCAACAATTACAATAGTTTGAATTTTTTTCGCAAGGAAAATGAAGGTTTTTTTCTTAACCATTGGATGATTTGAAATATATTTTCTTGTGACCGAAACCGATTTAAAAATAGATTTTTCTACTGGATTGCTCGCTTTGAGGTTTTAGTATGGTAAAAATACTTTTCTTTGGTTGAAATTTGGCATTCATAAATCATTTTCGCCAAGGAGTGGAATAAGTTCACTTTAAAAATATCCCCCTCGTATTATAGGTCAGTTGAGTGTCCTAATGATTATTTAAATATTGTATAATAGAATGAACGTTTGAGAGACTTCGCTATGAAAAGTCCGCGACAGCGATCAGAGATCTATTGAAGGGATCATCAAGACATGTTGATTGTATGTTGTCGCCGTGTGAGATGGACTTCTTAACAAGTTTAGGAATTGATAGGTATCTAACTTTCTGATGGGCACCGTACTACAAGGTGACATACTATCTTACACTTTTGATATTGAACTTTTGTTTTATTGCCATCACATCGTTCTGATTTCTGTACTACTTTTAAAATATATAATACATGTGTTGTTATTAAGGTTTAACGATTAGGGACTCTGTGTCTATTTATTGAATCCTGGGAAATATAAACTTTTTGACAGTCTTGATTTCCGAAACGTTGGAATATATTTGAGGCTTGAGGCTTGAGGCTTTAAACCAAGACTATGAAATTGGACTCGGACCTATTTAAAAAAAGTATTTAATGATATGTATTCAAACCACAGTTGACATTGCATGTTCGGCTGACTAAACATAATCTGATGGAATACATACATCGACTGTGGAAAGGAAAAAGTACGTAACCCTCGATTTTACGAAACATTTTTTTCGATAATCACAATATATCAAACTTGATACACGTTCTATCAAAAGGATGGAAGCTAAAAATGCTGAATAATTATCTAAATTTAGCTTTTAAGTTTGAAAAAGATGACCTTGTAAAAAGTTAAAACCGAGAAAAAACACTGAAATAAAAGTTTTTCCGAGACAATTTCTTGAATTAATATTAGTTGTGTCAATTAAATATCAGTTTAGAAGTCTCCGTTCACTTCAAGGTTGTGTATAATTCATAATTTGCATATGTCACAAAATCATTAAAACACGTTTTTAGCGCCTCTTGTAAAATTTGATATGTGTGGGTTACGTCTTTTTTCCTTTCCACACATGTTTCAACAAATATTTGGAATGACGTCTCATTCCAAATTTGATGAAACAAATAATAGTTGTTTCAAATAATAGCCTCACTCCATGCATGACCAAACACTGTATGACATGGGTGTCCAACCAGTGAATTGCGATTGACCGGTCGATCCCAAAGCAAAATTTGGTCGATCCCGAAAGTTTCCGTGAATTTCGAAAAAAACATAATATAAAGTATACAAAAATACTAAAATTGAATTATTTTCTAAGTACATCCCTATCTAATGATATGTATTTCGCATTTAAAATAAACATTTCTAAGTTTGAAGAAGGGAAAAAACCATAAATAAAAAAATTCTTATGAGAATCATGTTAGAAGTCGATCGCGAGAAAACTTAAGACTGAAAAGTCGATCTCAGGGCAAAAAAGGTTGGACACCTTTGTTGTATGGCATCATAACGCTAAAATAAGTTTTGGGCGTCTCCTCTAAGATAAAGTGGCAGTAAACTTTTATATATGCATTATTGTTTGTAATTTCGATACATACATAGTAAATTATATATATATATATCCAGTTAAAGAACTCGTCAACACAGGGCCTCCCAGAAATGATGACAAACAAAAACAATCCAGAGTAAAACAAATGCAGCTGAAGTCGTGACGCTGACAGATTCGGGTGCTCGGCGCTGAGGTCGTGACGGCGTTTGGCGGACAGTCGGACGGACAGACGGAAAGGCATTTATTTTATTTGATATTGTAAGTAAGTGGATTAATTCGGATTACAAGCAGAAGTTGGCTTTGAACCGGAGTGGTGCGAATAAGCGGCAGACGATTTGCCCACTTTGACCTCACTACAACTAGATTGACTCGCTAACTGTTAAGTTGCATGAAATCAAGATATACAGCGAGGGATACCCTAATTTGTAACTCAGTTTTGGTATTCTTTTTTGCTATTATATCCGGACACAATTTTGAGCATATGGACTGTTTATAGATTTTATCTGGGCTTTGGGCAGAAATTTTTGTGTAATTAAAAGAAACTAATCAATTGACCTAGCGCAGACGTGGGGAACCTGCGGCATGCGGTCTTTTGGCTACTTTAGTGCGGCCTTCTGCCCAATTCTGTAATTCTGTAAATTTATGTAAATTCGTAAACTCCTGACATATTCTGACCGTAAAGATTCCCTAGTAAATTTTTACTGCGGCCTTATGTCAAATCAGAAAAATTAATGCGACCTTTAGAGAAGAAAAGGTTCCCCACCCCTGACCTAGCCTGTTGAGATGATCAGGTGGATAGTGGAAGAATCTACAAATTCTATGGATTCCGTAAGGTCTGTCTATGTTTAATTGGTTAGTACTGCAAACTGGTTGCAACGTGACACTTTGACGTAATACAAATAACGGGTAGACACATTTTTAGTTTCAACCCTACGATGCATTAAAATGTTTTAAGTTACCGCAGTACATTTTTTTAATACATGTCTGCTCCCAGTATATAGAATATGACATAGCAATGAAGCTATCTCTACAGAAGTTATATTACGTGAACTGCTAGTTACTTCTCGAAGAAAGTAAGGATTTAAAAATGGAGGCTAGTAGTTCATTAATCCCCGTTATTTTAGGATTAGAAAAGTAAAATAGAATTTTAGACATCACAAATAACTATACATTCGTAAAGAACTCGATCAAGCGTTTGAAAAAAATCATTTTTGCTTGGATTTGAGATCCGTCACAGAAACCAACGTCATTGGCCACTGCGCCATGTAACCGGAAAACAATGACATATTTGACAATCATTTGAAAACACTTCTGTGTTTCCAGATATATTAATTGAGGCTATTACTAACACATCCGGCTCATTCCCAAATTGATGAAGCATGAATGTAATTTTTTTTTTTTTTTTTTAATTACAAAATCAGGGCCGTGTATCATGTAAAAAAAGACGTCGGAGTCGTTCAGGTTTAAAATAAAAAACGACTCCGATTTTTTTTTCAATAATTTTATTTTAACTTATGTATTCCATCAGATCATCTTTAGTCAGCCAAGTATGGAATGTCGTCACTTTGGATTATTTTGTTTGAATACACATCATTCGAGCCGCTCATTTTTCACGATTCCGACCCCAGCCAAAATACCGCGACTCCACAGCCCTGCAAAATATCGTTCCAAAGTCATTTAAAACTAAAAAAACTTGTGTATTGTTTTACAAAATGAAATTAAAGTTTAATTTTTCAATGATTTTGAAATGAGTCGGGCTTGCAAATAATAGCCTGAATTAAGAGTTATAAATTCGATGATTTATAATATATTATGTCGTTAATAATTTATCAGGTGTCCGTCTTATAAATCGACGGCCGTAGATTTTTTTTCGTATTATATTTACGAAACGAGTGCGATTTGAGATGACTAATCAAACGATAGTAAAAAATGTTGTGGGAACGTATCAATAATTTTTGCTCCACCAGTATATCATTTTTTTAATATATATTTTGTGATAAATAACCAGCCATGATGGTTATATTTTTTTGTAAAAATTTCGAAAGCAAAGTAGGCAGCCAGCATCAATATTATTTATTACACGTAAGTAATTAAAATTCATGCCCGTATTTCAAATTCGCTAAATTGATTTTGAAGAGTTGAATTTGCCCAGATAAGTATTAAGAAAACATACGTGAACTGTTTTTTTGCCTATTAACGTTAACCTAATTTAGTACTGCATTAAGCCTTGAAGCTTAGAAGCAGTGGCGGCCGGTCAATGTGGCATTGGATCAATGCACCCCTTGTATACGCAGGGGCGGTTATATTTCATAAAATAATATTCAAACATAACATTTATACCATTCACTCATTTTAAATTATTCATGTATTTATTGATTGATCGTGAGATCCGGCACAGAAGCTAACAACGCTAAAGACTGTGCCATAGACCCGACATATTTACGTATTACTGTCACTCAACGTAGTCAAGCTACTGAGAGCTTTTTCGTATCGATCAGGTGGGACTAGGTTCGAATTTCAGTAAAGCCAATGCTGGATTTAGATTTTCAATTTAAAATTTAAGATCTCCAAAATGGTTGTCTCATCTCATCGAGTTTATCTCGTGTGATTTTCAATTTTCAAAAATATTGGAGCATTGGCATAATATCAGCGGCGGGCTGTCAATATGTTAACAAGGGGTTCGCTTAATCTCAAAGCAATCCTCGGTGTTCTGGGAAAGGAGTGAATTCTTTTCATCACTCTTATGCAATTATTTGTAATACTTAAATAAGCAATCGATTGCTACTTAGTACACTTATAATATATAACAATATGCTATTTACCGTAAAGTTATCAATTTAAATGGTTAAAAATGTACTACTGTGTATACTGCATCTGTTGTAAATCATATATCAATCAAAAATTACAGTTATATAATAATTTTATTTTAGAATATTTTTCTCTCTTAAATTAACAAAAGGTTCGCCTCTCGATTCAATTCAGTTCAATTTTAAGAAAGGGATCGCGTGAGCCCCTCCGAGCCCCCTCCAACCCACCTCTGCATAAGATGCAGATGAATAATGCAAACCATCTATTCTCAATACTCTGTGATAAGTTTTCACTACAGGCAGTAGCCGATTTGTCATCGTATAAATTGTTGAATTTTAATTTAAAATGTAATTTTTACCATCGAAAGGTCCAGCGCATGATTATTTTTGGTATTATTACAATGTTGTTGGTAGACAGGTAAATAAATATGAACCGGTATTAAAGTGTGTATACAGTAAAAAAATGACTCGACGATCTCTGATCCTCGACCCTTGGCAGCAGCGTGGTATCCGCTAACGGCTACGCTTTCTTGCTGTACAACAAGACGCAGGTTCAAAGCTGAGCTGGATATTATTTATTGAAAATAAAACGAAGACGTGTGACACTAAATTATGCAAAAAGGTCAAGAGCAGTAAAAATTAATATTTTTAAAATATATTATTAATAAAATAAAAAAAATGTCAAGCTATTATCAACATGTGTTATGATAATATAGTGAACGTATGATTCTGTACACGAATTCTCAGCACAAGAAAACTCCGCACACAGACAAGTAATACAATATTCAAAAAACACTGAACTCCCCATTTACACGGAAGATACGTTCCACTCGATACAGTGTAAAAAAATATGGTGGATAGGTTTCCTTGTATAAAAATCAATTTAGGATATCAAAAAATAAAATTCATTATTGCTTATTGTATCTTAATTTTATTTAAAAAATACTTTTAAAAAGTCAAAGGTACCAAAAATCATTCACTATCACTATGAGACAATAGACCAGTGATGTACAAATCGCGAATTTTGTGGCGGCCCTTAAATCTTTTTCTCAAACATATTTTTTTCACGTAAAACATTTATTTAATAAATGTAAGCAAAATTTTTCTTCAATGAAAGAGAATAAATCGGTTCATAGAAACAGGTTTACAAATATTATGTCGAATAAAAAAAAAATAGCTAAAATTAACCAAGAACGCATTAACTTATGAACTGCAAATGAAACATAAATATTTCACAATGAAACGATTTTCAATAAGTAAGTACTCATAATACTTTTTTTGCATGGCTTATTAATTTTCGAAATAACACGGTCAAAATAATATAATGGAACCTTTTACTCATTTATCTAAATTCACTAAATCTTTTTTACATGGTTTTAAGGCTGTTTTACATGGAACGTACATATGTTCTGTATATAAAAGGATTGAGCGTACTTTAAATCATTTTTTTCTTTGCGGCCCGAACCCACGATAATTTGTTTTATGCGGCCCGCTAGAAGGTTAAGGTTGTGCATCACTGCAATAGACGAACCCGTTAACGCACATTTGGTATTGAGTAGTAAGTCCATACAAGAGATGTAGACAATTCCAAATTACTGCTACATATTGTAATATGAATGTTCGATTTTTATTTTTTTTGCACCGTGTTATTTCGAAATCGTGTAAAAAGAGAGTTCAGTATATTGTATTATCAAACATATAACTTTTCTCATGCCCCAATGGTACTGCCACCCCGACAAACCTAACTTAACCTGACCTAACCTAACACAGGGATTGAATATATTATAAGATTATTATACTATATATTGATCATTTCTAAAATGTCAAATTTAGTTTCAATAACAATTCAAAAAATAATATAATTTCACTAGTAACTGTTAGTGATTTTTTTTTCAATACTAGAAATATATCGCCAGTATAGTGGCAAAAGACGATAAGTCAAAAAACCTTGTTGTTAGATAATCGTTATTTTCGATAATCATAAACTCTACATCTACGACGGTTTCAGTATACACAGTAGTACGTTTTTAGCCATTCAGATTTACAAGTTTACGATAAATTGCATATTGTGACATATTGCTTTGAGATAAAGCGAGTCCCTTGTTAACGTATTGGCAGCCCACCGATGCCTCAAAGTACGATATTTTTGCTCGGTATGCCCGAGAAATAGCTCTTTATAAAAAATGAATAAATATATGGAGAAAACCACAAACTAAAATTGTCAACAAATGTTTTCTCATTAGATCTGAGATCTCGCTTTTTCCATGATCGTAATAACCGAGTTCAACTATATTTGGTTCATTCATAATAATTCACTATTTTAGATATATTTACTGCGTATATCTCGAGACTGATTGTCCACATTGCATATGTGTGTCTGTGTGCTGTGACCTTTAATAATCTTTGGCCTCTGACCTATGTATTATATGTTGGGCAGATTTTGTACGTGAGGTCACTTTTGTAGGCTCACATGACAATGTGCACGCCACTTGACAAGAACAATATCACAAAGTCTTAAAGATTGAATTCTATAACATGATCACCCTTTAGGACGTGTTCTACGTATTTTCGGTAGTCGTTTATTAACCGTTTGAATACCGCGCAAATAAATAAATTAATATGTCCCAGAGATACTGCGTGTTTTTGAGAAAAATAATTTTGCCTAATATACACTCGAATTCGATATTTTAAAAACCTATATTTACTCAGTATAGATGGAACTACACATATTCATCAAAATATTGCTTATAATCTATTAGAATACCAAGTATTTGATTTTTTAAATGTCATGGACATCGGTGTTCGCTTGCATATGTTCCGGACACCTGTGTCCGCTTAGTATTCAAGTGGTTAATTACAAATAAATATTTTGCAATACGGTAAAAAATGACGTTCAATATATGGCCGTATTATCTGGAACTCAACTAGACAAATAGTTTAAAAAAAAAAAAATATATATATATATATATATAGGCACCCCTACGTTAAGTGTTGTAACTTCAAAATTGGCACATTACAGAAAAGTAGTTTAAAAAAGCAAAAACTTGGCGTAAGTTGAGAATTTTATCGTTTTAAATTTAATTATAATAATAACTGGCAATGGGCTGGCTGCGTGGTCGAGTGGTTAACGACGTTGGCTCAGAATACGAAGGTCACAAGTAAAATGGGTTTTCGGTTCAAAGAGATGGATGCATGTGATGTCCTGATTTATTCTCTGTCCCCACCCATCATATCCTAACAATTATATCCACGAGGTGCAGCAAGAGCGATTAACTAACGACTAGTCCTGTCCTAGCACTATTATTATATCTCTACTATCTTTGAAAAAAGGAAACAAAATAAATGGTCAGAGTTTAAATCAATTTTTGGTCAGAATTTAAATAAACTTTCGGTCTAAATAAAATTCAATTTTTGGTCAGAATAAAAATATGAACGATTAGATTTTATAACCATTTTGGCTTTTTTTTTTTAATTTTATTGAAATTATGACTATTTTATATAAATTCTGAGTATTAATTATTTATTCTGCCCTCTGTACACTGACCGATATATTATGACCAATGTGACCAAAATTATGACCGAAACTGTATTAAAATTCAGACCGGTTAAATACGAGCCTTGAAAAAATAAGGGGTTGAACTACTGAGTAACGAGCATTTCTAGTAGGAACTCTTCTGTTGAGATAAATTACACTAGTTCAAAGACTCTACATTGGAAGTGGATATGATTTTTAAAAATTGGCAGCGAACGTTGCAAATTTGGTGCAAAGCGATCAAAACTGGAAACTGTCGATTTTGAGTTACAACACATTACGTGGGATATGTCGATATATATGTACATCGTAAATATTCCATTAAATTATAATGTTATTATGTGTAGCCGTTCCAATTTATTCGTGCTGATAGTCTCTTTCTAAGTCGATTGAACATTTTAATTTTACGACATGACGTAATTTAATAATAGCATTTCTTGTAAACTAACTATGCATTCATATTTTTTTCATCAGGAGTTTAGCCTCAGACGTGGTATTGATTAGTTAGAGTTAATTGAAAACTGATGATAATACACATAAATATAATAATAAACACACACCAAAAACCTTGTTGCTGTTTGAACTCCCGGGGGTCGGGCTATGTCAAAAGTCATCGTGGGATTACTTCGAGTTTGTACTCAGTACAAACACACTGACAAACACGTTTCAGATATCATCTATCTGTATTCAAAGTGTCCCAACTTCGATGTTAATTTTTAGGTGAAGTATGACTAGAATGTAGTGATTTTTGATTAGTGTTCAATTTAATTTCGTGGCGCGGAAAATATATTTATTATAATATCTTCACATCCGTTCCAAATGTTAAGTTTAGTATTGAATATTTTCGATAGTATCGGCGGTAACTTTGTGTAAATTTATTTTTAATATACAATTACATTTCGACTGTGGAAAGGAAAAAGGACGTTACCCACACATAGAAAATTTTACAGGAGGCACAAAAAACGTGTTTTGATGATTTTGAGTCATATGCAAATTATAAAATATACACATACTGGAAATGCATGGAGACTTCTCAACTGGTTTTTAATTGACATAATCTAATATTTATTAAAGAAATTGTCTAGGAAAAACCTCTTTTTCAGTCTTTTCTCTTGGTTTCAATTTTCAAAAAATCATCTTGTTTCAAACTGAAAAGATAAATTTAGACACTAATTCAACATTTGCAGCTTGCATCCTTTTTATAGAACGTGTGTCAAGTTGTATACATTGTGATTATCGAAAAAAACTGTTTTGAAAAACTGTGGGCTACTTATGTTTTCTTACTTACTTAACTTAAGCTAATGTAGGTACGTTTAAACATAGATAAGATGTTAGGAATATTATAGATGAAAGCATACACTAAAATAGCTGTAAACCAAAAATAAAATAATTGATTGATTAATTGTAGAACTAAAATACTTTGTTATTTTTTTCACTTTATCACAATGGTACCAAGTAAATGCCAATTCAACCAATACACTTTATTTGATTTAATTATATCCCAAAAAATGCATAGGCCATTGCGTTTACATTATTTTACAAGTTATTAATTTTGATTAATTAACCAAAAACTATAATTTAGAGCGGTCAATTTCTGAACAGTTCATTCTTTACGTCTTTACGAGCGTATAGTGTGAGTGAATCAGTTGGCGAACACGTGTGTATGTACAACACATTATGTACAATATAATATAGATTCACATATTATAGATACGGTGGTGTAAGATACATATTACATACCAAGGCTATTATTAGCCAAAGTAAACATGCCGGTCTCATAACCGAGTGGTTTATGTGTTTCTCCGCTAGGTCGTAAGATCAAGGGCTCGAAACTTTGAATAGGAATTTAAAAAAAATATCATCGGCTTATAAATTAATACAAAATTAATTAGGATATTTTTTACATATAACCACAAAGTCAACATTGAAAGTTAACCACTCCTCTGTAATACTTTGTCGGGTCCGTGTTGCAGTGGTCAACGTCGTTGGCTCCCGTGGGTTCAAGTCCCATCATGAACAGCATTTTTTAAAATTGATATTTGTTCGAAAGCATGGGAGCCTGCGATATTTCAAAAGATCCCTTCCAGTGGTAGTTCAATCTTTATACCTTAGTGCAGTGGTTCCCAACCTTTTATTTAACTGAGAAAGTTTCCCTTTGAAGAAAAAAATATCTTCGCACATCTCCATCCTTTATTTCATACAGTAATAAAGAAACGTTTTAAAGTTTAAAAAAACATTTTGGACTGTTCGCGCCTCCCAGTTTGGAAATCGCTGCCTTAGTGCGTTGTTTCTCAGTCAAGATACACGTGGGAAAAGTATACCGATTTGGTACTTTTCCCAGAATATCCCCGAAAGACCTTTGACCGAGGAATTTGAAATCCTCAATTTGCTCAAAATTACCCGTGGCCCCCCTGAACTGTGTTGTGGCTCCCCAAAACAAAAATAAATCTCTGTGGCCCCCTTAGAACACGCGGTAGCCCACCGTTGAGAAACCCTGCTTTAGTGTACTTAAAATTATATTTTTGTTGATAAACCACTGTGATCCTAACATGATCTGTGTTCTTACAAAATTCAAATAAAAATCATTCCATGTTATTTCATTGAACTTTAAATTTATTGATAGCAATTTGTAGAAAAAAATCTTAATATTCGCGTAGCGTTAAGAAAAATATTTTTGAATAGTGACATTATTTACAAAAGTCATCTATGTACGTTTTATGATCTGACAGTACCTAAAATATTGTAAAACAAGTTCATCTGTCCTCTTCTGTTCGTCAGTATTCAAACGAGTGCGTGTATAATTTCTATGGCCCGGAGAGGGACAGCAATAGTGACTTGGCATCAACTGTCACAGGTCGCAGGTCGAGTGTCGCGGGTGGCGGCCCTGACCCTGTGACATGACTTTAGAATACAGAACCGAACTGTAACATTAACACACCATATTTTAATCAACAAAATATTGTACAATATTAAAATGGTAAATATTTAATTTGGTTAACTCAACTTGACAACTAGCTAATGGTTAAAATAGCATAAAATAAATTTTAAAAATAAAACAATGTTTTGTTCTGATTTCACATTTATTTAATATGACCATGGCCACTTTTGTTCGTAACGAACATTTTCAACAATATCAGTTGAACATTTTCGTCATGAGGTAACACAGTCCTTATATTATTAAATAAACTTATAATAAGTACAAAAGAGTGTTTTATTTTTTAAATACAATACCTTTCCTCCAAGGATTGACAGTGAACACATTAAAAGTGAGTTTAAACTAAGCGAAAAATATTTACACGTATGCAATTATACGTATATTTGCAATTTGATTAAGCCAACATCTAGATTAGAAAGTGTTGGCAAAAAAGTAATATAGTTTGAATTAGTGTTTTAACTTCTATTATGTAAAAATAATATATTTTATTCCGAACTTTTATGATATACAATATTGGTTTCGGGGGGCTAGGGCGACAAGGGAGAAACTACAAAACAATGTTTTTGAAAAAACGTAGAAATAGTCTTTGTATAAGTAATTTTGTATTTAAAACATATTATATTCAACAGAAAAAAATACAGTTAAGAGATCAAAGGTTTGACTATATGTGTCATAATGTTATTTTGAAAAAAAAGGTCGGTATGGTATATTGGCCGAAGACGATATGTTTAAAAACTTTGTTTTAAGATAATCGTCATTTTCAATAATCATGAAAATTTAACATCTCTATGTATGCACTATATCTATTACTCGTCTTGATTAACGAATTCGATTCTATTATTGAAAAGCTATAAGTTATTTACAGTTATTTTGTTGCCGAAAATAATCGTAAACATAACTTACTTGATGTTTATAATGTTTATACACGGCATATGGCTAAATATGTTTTTTTTTGTGAAGATACTGCGTGTTTTAATCTATCTATCTACATTCATAACTCAAAACAGCTGGGTTTTAAAGCTTAACGTCTTCTGCCAGTATACTGATGAATTGTAACACCAAATTAAATAAATAGTAGATGATGAAATTTACAACAAATAAAAAAAAAATGTAGTTTTGACATTATCATCCGGAGCCCCCGATTTCTTTCTGTCAATATTAAACTTTTAATTTGATGTTCCTTTGCGTACTATTTACTCGCGCACACCACTGTATTATATGTCAAGGAATAACATTTAGAACGAGAAAAATAATATAAATAAAATAACATATATTTTTCTATATATTTTTATTATAATGTATTAATTTAAAAATAAATTTATGTGATTTTGAATGTTGTGAACAAATAAGGCAACCATAGATCGGTTGTTATGATAACAATGTTGATATAAAAGCAAAAATCACTATGATACATAATAGTTCATTTGATTATTACGCACTTTAAACAATAAATGCCAATAGAAACCGCAATGATAATAAAAATGCTAAATATCAAAATGTTAGTTAATGAATTCATCGAAATATTATTATTAAAATAAGTTGATTATGTAAGCGCTGATCTTTTTAGAAAATATGGAATTAACAACAAAATTTGTGGTTTGTTTTAAAATATAATAAATGCTCTTTTAGTAAAAATAAATACGTTATCTGATATCCGCAAATAAACTAAAATGTATTTTAATTAGGGGTTTTTTTTTTAAATAAAAAAGGGCTTTTAAAAATATTTAGAGACTTATAAATATTTTATTATTATTATAAAATTTTGATGTAACTTGTTTTATATGACAAATGGTTGTGGCTTTCGTAAGAAATTTAAAACATTTTTTTTCTTTCAATATTCATTCTATTGTAATCTATGCTAGTTAATTGAATAGCGATATGGATGTTGACATTACTTTTTATTCATCACCCATGTAACCTAAAGTGGTACATAGATATTCAGATAAGTTAATACATAGTAGTCCTTTCTTATAGCCACACATAAAAGAAAGATTTTGATAGAAACTAACCACCAGACCTTGATAAAATGCATTCTGTTAAAATTCTCCTTTTTTTATCTTACAAACTACAGGCTAAAGCGAAGACGGTTCACAGAAAAATAATGTGCATTAATGGGATTCTAATTGATTACCTTTCTCCAGAATTTTTTGTTGAAAACTGCTTGTAAGTCAGTTGCTCAACTTTTCTAAAGGGGAAACATTTTACGAAAAAAACTCAAAAAATAATTTATAAGTTACTCAAGATTAATTCGAGAATAAAACGTGACATCACAAACCCCCATATCAAATATTTCAAATTTAAAAAGAAAAATCAAATTGGCCTTACAGGAAGTTGAACCTAGACTAGCCCGATTGCTAAGACAAGACACTTAATAGTAACACACCAAAGAGCGACATAAGATATAAGAAGCTGGTTAAAAACATTTTATTAGAATATAAGCCTTACTCTTTTTTAAATTTTCCCTGCTTTAAAATGGGGTTGGTGGAATGTATATAATTATAAATTATGACATTAAGACTTTCATACTATAAAAAAAACACTTTCTGTATTAAAGTGAAAAAAAATATACCGTGTCCGCTTACAATGTGGAGCATATGACCTCTTAATGGAGGTATCTCAACACTCTTTCGCTCAACCTTTCTTTTTTCAATGAGAGTAGTAGAGATAGAAGGAAGGCTAAGGCAGGACAAATGATAACTAATCGCTCTTGCTAGGCCCAGTTATTGAAGAATCGGATGGGTGCGAGGGAAATTTTAGCCAGAAATCAATAAATAGATCATAGATCCAGTCTATGGCGCAGTGTTTAGTATTGTTGGCATCCGTGCCGGATCTCACGGGCTTGAGTACGAGCAGCATTTTTTTCGATCGACTTCTGTTTGAAGCCGTGGGTGTTTGTGATGTCTAAAAGTATTTCAGTTTTACAAATATTATTTTATACATGGTTGATAGTTATTTAAATAAAAGTGATAATGAGCGCGTAAACCGAAATAGATATCAACCACACATAAAAAATATTTATAGTACTATATTTTTCCCCATATAATTATTGATTCTATCAATTAAATGAATGCCAATCAAATCAATACTTTCTAAATTGGATATTTTAAAAATCTAACGCGTCACAATGAAAACTATGTAATGAACAATTGAGGATTTTAACTTCTTAAAACTGCCTAATATTATACCGAAAAAAATATCTAATTCGCCTCTGTCTTTTTGTGTTATTCTCGTGCTTCGTCCTCCGCCTCTGGTTGCTCGGGTCAGTCATAAAGTATTCTTCGGCAAAGTAATATCTTGACTGTTTTAATTAATAAAGCTAAATTATACAAACAAATTTATTAAATAACTGTAAGTTGTGCTGAATAAATAAATAGTGTTTTTGTAAGCAAAAGTGAAAATTTTGAATAATATTTAAATCTGAATCAAAACATAAAGTAATAAGGAAATAACAGATAAACGGTTTACTGAGTACAAATTCCGTATTTAAAATCAATGATTATGTGTATAAACTAAAGAAGAAACTTAACATCTTTGCTAAACATACATTTAATTACCTTCGACGGATCGATTACCTTTGTGAAAGTTAATTTTAAATATAAAATTAAATTTGATAAATTATTATTCCACTGGTTGTGTTACAAAATATGACACGTGTTATGCATCATTCAGAAGCATCGTCATTGCAAGGTTTATTGGTTAACTGAATCTTATTTTAATTCTTATGTTGTGAATTACAAAATAAAAGTCGGGATTTGTCCTTTTTACTGGACCTAAAGAAAGGGTATGATTGTTAGTAAACTTTGATAGTATTAATTATAAACTAAGTACATACATATGGCACGGTAATTTTTAATGGAAATAAATTCAACAATGTTGATCTGCCTTTCTTTTTCTAAATATGTACTCCAAGCTACTCTACATACATCTCTCATTGTTATAGAGCCATCTATACTAAGTCAATATAGGTTTTTAAAATATCGAATTCGAGTATATATTAGGCAAAATTATTTTTCTCAAAAACACGCAGTATCTCTGGGACACATTAATGATTTATTTGCACGGTATTCAAACGGTTAAGTGTTGGTTGCATAAATTGTATTTTTTTTAAATATTTCAGAGACCAACAACTGTGTTTGAAGTGAATCGATGTGCTATATTAATAAAATAACATTTTATGGGTTGTTAAAGTGAACTGCGAGTGAAACTAAAATGAAAAGTGAAATGAAAACTGATAATGGTAATAAAACTTATATGTAATTTGTTTTATCTTTAATGTTCATTATAAGTCAGTTAGTGCTTATAATTGAATTCAAGAACCTGAGCTCTCGATAATTTTACATAAATTAAAAAAAAAATGTTAAGCGATATACAGTAGAACCCCCTACTGTGACGAGAAAGGGGGTGGGGGTCATTATAGGGGGTTAGGATTTTCAATTGTATTTTTTCATTGATATGAAAGTAGAAAAAATAGTATCTTACTTTATAGTTTGAATACCCCTCGTCAATGAATCACCGTCTATGAATTCCCGGATGACACGTCACATACGTCCTTCAAAACCAACGAAAGCAGAGCTACACGCAAACGTATTTGTAACATGAATGCTTACGATATATTTAAAAAAAAGTTTCGATTAGGGTTTTGATTTTTGTCATTATAGGGGGTAATGTCACTGTAAGAAAAAGTGTATCAAAATAGTATGGGATGTCATTATAGGGGGTTATTGTTGAGCAATTGGCGTTGAGCACCTCAAATGATTCGTTGAGAATCAATTTGATTGAGATAATATAGAACACTTAACAGCATTCGATAGTAACTTTGTGAAAGTTAATTTTTAATATCAAAATAGATTTGATAACTTTGTTATTCCACTTGTTGTGTTACAAAATGTGACACGTTTACGCATCTTTGAGAAGCATCATCAGAATTAACATCGCTGGGTATACCTACGTCCAGCGGCTGCCGGTCAATGTGGCATTGGATCAATACACCGTTTGTATATGCAGGGGCGGTTATATTTCATGAAATAATATTCAAAAATAACATTTATACAATTTACTCATTTTAAATTCTTTATGTATTTATTGTCTATGATTTATTAAATTTAAAATTAGTGAATGGTATAAATGTTACACTCAACCTCACTTTTCTCAAAGTGAGTAGTAGGGAAATAATGATAAGGCTAGAACAGGACTGTTGGTTGACTAATCGCTATTGCTACACCCATTTATTTAAAGATCAGAAGAATGAGAGGAGAAGAAATAATGTGAATTGACATCACAAAAACCCAGTCTTCGATCACAACTTTGAGTTGAATAATTCTCAAATTCACTGTGATTTGACCGGAAATCGAACCCAGACCTGCGTGATCGGTAGAGCAAACTATAACCAACTGGGCCACAGCAGGCAACAAATAATACTAAATCATTAAAAAATATATATTGTACAACAGCTCGTCTAACAGTGTTGAACCTGAATATACTTTTTTGCAGTCAGATTAATTTACACGATGCGATCAAGATTGGAAAATTTCAGCAATGAAAACCGGCATCTTTGTGTTAAAAAAACAACTCAAATATAAGTGTTATGTTTTTAGTAATACCGTTATTGGAAACCCTAGTCGATACGACTTGAGAAATAGGAAGTATAGGGCTACATAAATTAAACCGGGCTGTAAAATAAGATTAATTGACTCTTAAATGGCAAAGAGGTGATTATATAAGGAATGAAATAGCCAGTCCGCTACAATTAATTTCGAACCCTGTTTTACGTACTAATAACTTTACAGTCAATAACTTATTTGATGAGAGTGCTTAAAGTGCTCTATGTAATTCTGGTATAGAAAGAGTCTAGTTAGTAATGACTAGGGATTCCAACTCGGATATCCGGATATCCGATATCCGGATATATCCGGCCCTTTTTAACTATTCGATATCCGGATATTTGGGGAAATATCCGGATACTATTCGTTATAATTTTTAATGAAATATTTTACAAAATCGGCGAAAGATGATATGAATACTGGAGCATTTACTACCTGAGAGAAACCATTACTTAAGAGTAGTGTTTTTTTTACCTTCCCCAAACTCGGGTATTATGAATAAATATCTCATCTTGTTATCTTAATACTTAAAAGTTCGACGAATCGGCTCGGACTCGAGGCAAAAAAAAACCTTTAATGCCGAAATTTCATTCATTGAAGAAATGCCGTTGCAGTAATCTAATGCAGCTGCAAATTTTCAATATTTTAATATGATGGAATAGTATTGAAATGTGTATTGTCTCTATCTAAGGCATTTCAGAAGTGGGAAATGATTTAGTGAGGATAATAATAAAGAACTTAGCAATAATAATGCAACGTTATTAACGGCCGAGGGAGTTTATAAATTTGTATTCAATAAGTTGGAAAAATTTAGAAGTTCATTAAGTGAAGAATTTTTACATGCGATTAAAAAGAGAATGAACGAACGCCGACATAAAAAAAATATAACACTCGTGATATATCTACAAAGTGGAAATGTTCCCAGTTCTAATGAACATTTTCGATACTCAAATAAATATGAGGCCATTTCTTTAGCACAAAGTATTATTAAGAGAATTCACCCAAATTTGTTATCTAGTAATGATGAAATCTCTCAGGACTCTGATGTAGAAATAACACCTCTCTCTTTTTCGACTTCCGAATTGCAACATGAAATGCTTAATTCTATTTTATCTCTCGCGGAAACTGACGACAATACAAATGACTATTCAAATAATCTGAAAAAAGATTTTAAATACTTAGATCAATTTTAAAAAGGACGGAAAAGTTGGACGTGTTGCTTAAAACACTTCTAACAATAAAACCAACATCAACTGCAACGGAACGAGTATGTTCAACAGCAGGACAAGTTAAAACTAAATTAAGATCAAATTTAAAATATGATACATTTAATACTCTCTTATTTTTAAAATATGAATTGTTAAAATCTGAATAAATGACTTATATTACAAATGAACTCGTTTTTAATGTATTATTTTAGTACATAAATTTATATATGTAGTAATGTTTTGTTATTTTCATACTTACTGAAACTATCCGGATATCCGGATATATCCGGATAGTTTCAGTTTTACTATTCGATATCCGGATAGTTGAAAATGACGAATAGTTGGAATCCCTAGTAATGACTGACTATAAAGATAAAATACCTGCCAAAGGTACTTAAGATTAACTTCCCCGTCACCCGCTACTATGCTGTTAAATGTATGTATTTAAATGATTGCGTTAAATGACTTATTTTTGATCGAAAGTTTTTATTTTTTGGAATCAAATCTCTCTTTATATGACGTCTAAAATTTCATAAGTTGATTGCGGGATATACGTTTTGGGTATGATCGAGATAAGTGAAACTCCGCGATCAACGGGGGATTAAAAAAAAGTTGAAATAATATATGAAGACCTCAATTTCAAAACCTACCTAAAAACCATTTTTTATTTTTTTCATATTTTGATGCCAACTTGTTCTCTATTTCAATATCTACATAATCAATAAATTTCCGATTACAAAACCTGTCTAAATACAAAGAAAACGTGTTTAGTCTCAAAACGTCCTCAAATCCAAAAAGCCCACAGCAGTTTTTTGCACTTTGCCAACAATTTTGGTTTTTGAAGTTAAGTAGGTTTTGAACCTAAAGCCTATGTAAATTTAAAGTGAAATATATTTTTTAATCTATGTCCACTCCCAATGTAGAGAGTATGGCCTCTCAAATGATGTTTTTTTTAAGAGAGCTTTTTTTCCCTACGACTCTCTTTTTTCAAAAAGAGTGATAGATATATAAGGATATGGCAGGACAAGATTAATAGTCGTCGGACCCGTGGCACAGCGGTCAACGTCATTGTCTTTTGAGGCGGATATTAAGAGTTCGAGTCCCAGTATAGTATTTTTTTAAATCGATTTATGTTCGAAGGAATAATGTGTTTGTAAAGTCTAAAAAACCCTCTCACCTTTCCAAATCTTAACGGGGCTTACGCCCTAAAAGCGATTAGTGTTACACTTATATAACTTTATTTTGGGTTGCAAAAAAGAATCTAGATTACCCAACATGCCCTTAAAATGTAAAATTTGACAATAACGGTCAAATAATCCGATACAACTCCCACGCATTACGATGGTTTCTGGCACGTGTAAACGGTCAAATCCAAGCCAATCGCATTTTAAAAATCTTCATGTGTACTAATTCCCAATTTTATTAAATAATATTAGGACCGTCTTAGCTCATAACAAGCATTATTAACTGACAAACATTAGTGAAGACCAATGCGCGCACATCTCCCAAAATGAGGCCGCACACATTTTTCCATCACAGGCCGCAATTAGAAATTTTGTAAAAATAAGTTTGTTCCACCAAATTTTATTTTTGCTTAAATACTTATAAATCTTTCACATTTTCCTTTAACATCTAGCATCAGTGAATAAATTCATTCATATTTGCGCACATTTTTTATTTTGCTGAAAATTAACTGCTCACAGAAGTTGATAGTCTGGACATACGTTCCCTCTAAGCTACGCGCGTGCGCGGCCGCGAAGCAGTTTGGAAGCCCCCGAGCACTGGGTTGGCGCGCACTACAAGACAGTTGTTCAATTAATATTTGATCGGTCCGAGCAGCCTCCGCGCAGCTGACCCTTTGGCTTGGAGCAGTGATGCACAAACGCGGCCCTTTTTGAATTTTGTGACGGCCCTTAAATCTCTTTCTCAAAAATACATTTTTCACGTAAAACATGTATTAAACAAATTTAAGCAAGCTTTTTCTTCAATGAAGGAGAATAAATCGGTTCATAGAAACAGGCTTACAAATATTATGTCAAATTAAAAAAATAGTTAAAAATTAACAAAGACCATGAACGCATTAACTTATGAATTACATATAAATGAAACATAAATATTTCACAATGAAATGATTTTTAATTAGCAAGTACTCATGATCTTTTTTTTGCATGGCTTATTTATTTTCTAAATAACACGGTCAAAATAATAAAATGGAACCTATTACTCATTTATCTAAATTCACTTAATCTTTTTTACACGTTTTTAAGGCTGTTTTACATGGAACATACATAATTTCTGTATAAAAAAAGGATTGAGCGTACTTTAAATCATTTTTTTCTTTGCGGCCCGAACCAACGATAAATTTGTTTTATGCGGCCCGCTAGAAGGTAGAGGTTGTGCATCACTGGCTTAGAGGGAACGTTGGTCCGGACACACAATAAAAAAGATAGAGGAAACGTTGGTGAAGACCCTAAAATTGTACCTGTAATTATTAAATAACCAACGTTGACATTTTTTTTTTCATTTTGCAGCTTTCGGAAAAACAACTGGAAGAAGACTGAGATCTGCTCAAGATGATTTAGGTATGTTTTATTATAATAATGTTTAATACTTTTTATTTTGTCTTATTCACTTTAATATTTTAAATACTATTAGTACCATATAAAGTATGTTTCGTGTGATTTAGAAATTGTAAAATAGTTTCCGCATTAGAAAATTACTATATAATGCCATTGTAGATAAATCCAACAACAAGCGATGTTTTACAATAAAATTTCCGTTAAAAGTTTTACGCTAGTTTTATCTTTACTTACGGTTCAAGGATGCTGAAAGCCGTAAATTTTAAATAGTTAGCTAAGCCCACAATAATTTCCCGCAGCAATAAATAATATGCACATCTACCTAAGAGAGTATTTTAAATAAGACAAGCTGTGAGTCCATCGCCGAGCTCCGTTTTTAGTTTACAATGTTCTTATAACGAACCACAGTGAAAGCGATCGATTAAAATATATTTTACTTATCCTATTTAAAAAAAAATGACTTTCAACTAGTTTTTGTAAAAAAGTGTATGTTTAAACATTCAGAAGAACATATTAAATAACGTTTGTTTTACAATATATTGTGGTTAAAAAAAATTGTAAGAAAATTATAATTTCAAGCACGGATACTGATAACTTTTTATTCCTTCTTAATTGGATCTCTTGCGTATATGAGGAGGTTAGAAGCAAAGGTAGCAATCTGGAAACAATAAACTTTTAAATTTTTATACAACTGCAGAATCAAAGAGTTAAAAACTCTTCAGCTTGTTTGTTGACATTTCAGTAATAAATATGTTTTCGTGACAAAATGTTTGCTCAGCACGTTTGACGAATTCACTGTGAATCACAATATTTTACTGTAAATATAAAATAAAATGATTGGAAACGTTTTTTTTCAGTTTTGTTTCGTTTTTCTCACAACAGCTTCCGTGGTAGAATGTTGTCTTTGTTTTTTGCCTCCTCGTATTTATATATATATTTTTATGTAAATGTATTTCTTAGAGCTGCGTTTGACACTATATAGTCAATCAAAAAAATATTTACTAACTATTTTATTTGTCACACCTTTTTATTAGTTTTACTCGAAACAGGCCATGATTATATAAAATAAAAGTTATATAAGTGTAAATGAGTGTTTTATTATTTAAATACAATGCCTTTACACCAAGTATTGACAGTGAACACCATAAAAGTAATCTACAATAATTGAGAGACTGAAATTTTAAAAAAAATCGAGTGTAGAGAAAATCACACAAAACCACAGTGGCACATTTTTTCCGAATTATAAAAAATGCGACAAATTACCATGAATATTTATCGCCAGTAAAAAATAACGGTTTCTTAAGTTGCGAAATATATTATTACAACATGAAAAATACTAATACTATACCATGTTTTGCTATATGCAGTGACGTATTTAGTTTTTTTTGGCATACTTATATTAAAAATATCAAATATGGATGTTATGAGTTTTGATACAAAACCATTCAAGTATAAAAACATTGTACTATTGTCAAATAATATTTTTATATTTATAAAACATTAAAACCCGATCTGAAGTTTTTTACAACTAACTTCTTTTGAATCAAGAAAAAAAAATATAAAATAACACTGTCGTCGAGCACAACTTAATTAACAGCTTAACGACCGCAGATGCGTATGAGTCTTTGAAAAACAAAGGTTGCTGGCCGGCGGACTCGTATATGCGTATAGGCGAAGTATCTGGAAGCTAAGAATATTAAATTTGGTAAAGATATCTTAATTGGTTTACAATTTTTAGTAAAATTACAATTTTTGCGATTGTTTCGTAAAATTGCCCGGTCGCCAGGCGAAATTCTCTAAAAAAAACGTGCGGTCGTTAAGCTGTTTTAAGTATGCCCCGCATATTTTTACTTCTTCAATTTCAACAGTTCAGCTTAAATTTTAGTAGAAATGATTTATAGAATTGTACCAAATGATCAAATCGATATAAGGAGATAGTAAGTCATAATCATTGATCCACGAAGACTGGATAAGTCAAGACTCAAGTTCCCACAGATGAATGTATTTATATAGTCGGATTATTATTGCTGATAATCTTTCATCTGAATTGAAAGCAGGAAGAGAGGTTTAGTATTTTTTTTATAAGATTGCTTTTCGAATGCATTGATGCATGTCGGTCGATAAAGTGAAAGAAATTGTATCGTTTAATGTTATTGTATATTTATTTAATCTTAGTTTAATAGATTAAATATGGCTTAGTCATTATAAAGTTTGTTTTATAAAATTACTGTTCTAAGTAATGAAAAAGCAATTTATCTTTACTATTTTGAAAACTACTTATTTAAAAATGAATTAAAGCGGAGGTTTTCAAAAAAAAAATGTAAAAAGAGACTGTTTTTTTATCCATGTCCGTTCCCAATGTGGAACATATGCCCTTCTAATGGAGGTATCTCAACAAATTTTTCTACGAGAACTGTTTTGTTGTTCAGTCGCTCAACCTCTTTTTTCCAAGTAGATACTGATAATACATTTATTTTTTATGTGTAAAATAAGATTTTTTCTTAAAAAAAATATAGTAAAATTTATATAATTTAAGATTTCGACTGAAGGTGCTTGGTGGAATTTCAATATTAAATTTGAACCGTTCAAATTATGTACATTAACGCAGGTTTGTCACTAACGTGTGAATTTACATAATTTGAACGATTCAAATTTAGTAAAAATGATATTTCGAACCCGTGCAAAAGAGAATTCGGTGTTTGGTTACGACTCCGACTCTCACTCCGACTATGACCACAGCTTAAAACACGACCTTATTTTTTAAGACTTAGTAGCATGTAGTGGCGACACTTTTGACGCGATATAGGAAGATATAATTCAAATTTTAATGCGACCTTTGTCTGTGTAAAATTTATACCAATTCTTTAAAAATTGCCATAAAATTTGTAGTATTAACCTGCAAATCAGTAAGCTTATTTCTTTGAAAGAGTTTATTCTACTTCGTCAACGAAAAATATTGCTCAAATTTATTAAATTAAATAAAAAAACTTTAAAATATATGTGTTATATTTTAATTTTAAGATGAAATATTGAATTAGATGAATCTTTTAATAAGGTTAACATACATATGTTATAATCTGAAGTTTAAAGTTGTGAACTATTTTTTTGCTCAGGTCATTATTCATAATTAGGTACGGGTCACCGAACTCTGATTTAATTCATGCTATACTAATTTCTTTTCAATAAAAATTTGTATGATAGATTAGTAAGTTAAAAAATGCCTCCGATAGGTCATGAACGGAAGATCTAATTTGGGATTGGCTCGGTCGGTAGCGAGAGAGCAGTTGGTTTTGGGACACCGAGGTCACCGCTCACTAGGGCTTGTCGGTTAAAAAAACCGGTTTTGAAAACCCGGTTTTCAAGCAAAATTTGCGACATTCGAAATTGGTTTTTTCAACATGGTAATCCAGTTTCAAATATTAAAATAACTGTATACAGTAAAACCCCCACTAACACTAAAGTCGGGACAGTGTAATTCGGGGTATTGTAATTGGAGGAGTGAATCTCATACAATATTAGGGATTTGGTTTTTTCCGCAAAAAATGAAAAACTAAGATTTCCCTTAGTTTTGCAAAAAAACAAAATATGGATGAAATATTTAGTTACTAAGTGATCAAACTCCAACGCATAGACAGTCGCCAGCTATACGTGTATAGCCTGGCACGTATTGAATACACGGACGCTAGCCAATATTTTACTGTATGCGTCGCACAGACGACCGTCTCGTAGCAACGAAAATGGAATGCGATAGTGCAATTGGGGGATTTGCGGTGAATATTTCAAGCAAGCGCGTAATTCGGAGGTAGTGTAATTGGGGTTCCACTGTATTTTTTTTTACTATGCTTCAATTAAAAATGTTAGTATTTTTTAATTAAAACTGCCTAGGTTATAATTGAAATAGGATTAAACATGTATGTTAGTTTAACCTTCGCGTGTCCATAGGTTGAATTCGCATAGTAAAATTCTTCTTATTTCAACCGTTAGTAGACCATAGTAGTGTATGTTGGCTTATTTAAAAAATATTTTTGAAGTGTATTATTATATCACGGGTTTAGTAAGTTTAACTACTCCACCGCCAAAAAAAACATTGAGTATATTTTTGTATTTTTTCATATCTTTTTTTAACATTGTTTGCAATCAACAAAGTTTTATGGAATTCATGATTTGATGCTTAGTTGAAATTCGAAAACCGGATTTTTCAAAAGTCGGTTATTGTATAAGCCCTGCCGTTCACGTCCTGCGGGCAGAATCGCAAAAAAACATATATATCATGCATGCATACCAGAGCGTATTACACATAATAACATAATAAAACAGACTTTCCCACGAATATGTGAGCATACTATAGTTATAGACTACGATATAACATAGTCATCATCAGCCAAAATTAACATTGTTTAACAGTCATCGAAATCAGCGATCGCCAACATTTCTATCGCTGACCACTTACAATTTTTAATCCCGAGGACAAGTAACAGCAGGGTTGGGCTGGAGGGTGCTCGAAAGGACTCGCGCGAGCCCCTTGTTAAACTTTACTAAGGCCGGCGAGCCCCTTGTTAATTTAAGAGAACACAATATTCTCAGATCGAATTAGTATATAACTGCAATTTCTGACATAAATATTATATACGACAGCTTCAGTATATACAGTAGTACATTTGTAGTCATTTACATTATACGTTTATGGTAAATTGTATATTGTTACATATTATTAAGTAACAATCGATTGCTTATTTAAGTATTGCATATAATTAATTGCACAAGAGTGATAAAAAAAATTCACTCCTTCCCCAAAAACACTGAAAATTGCTTTGAGATTAAGCGAGCCCCTCGTTAGCTTATTGGCAGCCCACCACTGAGTAACAGTCATATTTTTTTTTTTTTTTATTGTGAAGTGGTAAAAAATAAAAACACTTATTTAATTATAACAAAAGTTTGATATTTGTTGCGGATGTTTGAAATAACTTTATGGATTTTATGGCCCAGGTGAAGGTACTGTACAAACTCCACGGACCACCAGTTGGCGACCGATGAACTAACCTGAATATTCTAATTGCCATGGCCGCTCCCAATATGGAGCATATGAGCTCCTAGTGCAGTCTGTCTCAATATAATTGTTTCAACGAGACAGCTGTTCAACTTCTCTGATTTTTTAAAAGATAGTAGGGGTAAAAGAATAGTCGTAGGAAAGCACTAGTAGTTAGCTAATCGCTCTCGCTACACCTTATTTTTAGGATAAGATGGGTTGGGGAGAGGGTTTCAAAGCATCATATATATATATATATATATCTATGAATTCGAACAAAAATCCATTAATGCATTGAAAAATCAATTTATAAAAACGTTCCGTACCGGGATCTGAACCCTTGACCTCCGTTACCGAATCCAGACACGTTCACTACTCGACCAGCAGCTGGCTCTCTAAATTATATAATAGGATTATAACTCAATTTGCGCAGCGAATAGAACTGAGATCATCTCGCAAGCAGTGTGTTCACAAAACAGTGAAACGAATTAATAAATAAATGCGCTTAATTCATGTTTATTTTCAAAATTTATTTTATCTAATATTTAAAGGAAAAACAACGGAATGTATTTAAATTTGAATCGTTCAAATTATGTACATTCTCACAAGTTTTGTCACTAACAATCCGGGTTTCGCCTTTTGGCATCTTCATGCGTTCAAGTACACGGATGAATTTGAACTGACGCTTAGTAAATGAATGTATCGTGTTTATATAAGAAATAAATTTATCATTAGGTTTAAAACCATTGCTGGCGAAAAGGATGAGCCTATGGGAATGCCTACAGATTTGAGTAAGTTATAAGAATTATATTTATTTGTTTGTCGGAAAAGGTTTTACGATTATATTTATATAGATTTAGTTATATGTATAGCTATTAATGAAATCTTCTTCTTTTTTTTTAGTAATTATGTTTTGAAGGTATGCTCCCATAATTGACACGCTCAAAAGACAAACGGTCCAAGCCCAAAAGAAGTGTTTTGAGTAAATTCAGTTTTAAGTAAGCATGATTTACTAACTCCAATCAAACAACATATTTTTTCTACGTATAAAGATGAAGTGCTTTTTTTTCCTATGTAATGCGGTGGAACGGCGTTCCGCCAGCTTTTTCTTGGCATTTTTTAAATATTTTAAATCAATATTCGCAAAATTTTATTTTTATTTGCTGTTAAAACTTTTTATATTTTTCATGGAAACCATTGGCTGTTTGTTCTTATCTTAGGTAAATTTTTACTGTAATGCACTGGGTATCTCAACACTCATAAATATATTTACTCTTTGCTAAGTGTCGAATGCTTGATTTAGTGCGCTTTTTGTATCACACGTATTCCTTTTGAAAAAGTTTTTTAACTTTTGGGTTTAAAACTTATTAGAACACTTTTGACACTATTTTTTTTTTTAAAACAAGTTGATCGGTGGCCACTCTACGGAAGAAAAGTCTTCCGTGACGGATCTCACTGATTCGATTCCCAGTACGAACAGATTTTTCTTCAATCGATTTATGTTCGAAGGCATGGGTGTTTGTAATATATAAAAAAAACCCTCTCACATTTCCAATCCTAAAATTTACGGGAAAAAGCGAGAGTGATTATTTAACCACTAGTCCTCTCTTGGCCTTGTCCTTCTAACCTTACTCTCTTCGAAACAAAAGAGGTTGAGTAACTGAGTAACGAGCAGTTTTAGAAAAAAAACTTTATTAAAAAGCTTGACAAGAAGTGAGTTCTAGTACCTTTTTTTAAAAAAAGCACGGTAAAAAGCTATACACAACGTTCCCTCTAATTTGTATATTGTGTGTGCGGACCATCCACTGCTTTGTGCAGTTAATTTTCAGCAAAAACAAAAAGTGTGCGCAAGTATAAAGGTCGGTACTCACTGTCGTTTGATAAATTCATTAGTTATATTTATAAGATTGCTTAGTTCTTTTTTGCATTAGAGTCCAGTAAGTCAACCCATTATTTGCATATTTTTTTGGTAGAACAAACTTCTTTTTACAATATATCTGTGTGCGGCCTGTGCGGGATATGTAAAAATGTGTGCGGCCACGTTTTGGAATGTGTGCGTACGCACACGCGCACACCTTAGCGGGAACATTGGCTTTATATGTTAAAGATGTTTAGTTGTAACTATTAAAAAGTTTTGAGAGATAAGTCGAACTTGACAGTCAAACAAAAATGACCAGAGCCACAAAAGTAATTTATTAAGCAACAGAAAAATGACTCATTGGTACTTGGGCTTGTACAACACGTGATAGAAGTGGAAAGTTGACTTATGTTATTTTTCCACTTATGAAATGGTAATAGTTGAATTAACCGTTTGAATACCGCCCAAATAAATCATTAATATGTCCCAGAGATACTGCGTGCTTTTGAGAAAAATAATTTTGTCTAATATACTTACACTCGAATTCGATATTTAAAAAACCTATATTGAATCAGTATAGATGGCACTACTCATATTCATGAAAATATTGGTTAAATTCTATTAGAACACCAAGTTTTTGATTTTTTAAATGTTTTGGACATCCGTGTTTGCTTGCATATGTTCCCGACACCTGTATCCGCTTGGTATTTAAGTGGTTAAAAAAAAGCGAAAAATGTGGGTCGATTCTCCTTTGACTCCTTATTGTTAAATCCCTAGTGTAGTATTTTGACGGTAAGTTGTTTGGCGAAATCTGGTTGAAAATCAGTCGCAAATTATTATCGTTCATCTGATGATCCCGTGTAGATTTTTAAGTATAATAATTCCTTAGGTTTGTGATTATTGAGTTATGTCGCATAGCAAAAAACACCTGCAACTTATCGATGTGGAATTGCGAGACATGTCACGAGACCGCTGATAGTACCTATGCAAGTATAGTTAACGTCATTAGCCGTAGGGTTTTTATTCCGTGTCGGGTAACCTTTAACCGGACGCGGCGTGTTAAGATGCAATGCAAAATTTTCCTCGATGCATCTGTCATTACATGATACCAGTGGCTTAGGGTGATATAAAAATGAAGGGAGGCTTTATCGTTAATTAATGAATTTAAAGATTCTTTTCCTAAGTTTAAATAAAAATAATATTAATAACAAAATTATTCCTCTGGTTGTGAACTAATTTTTTTGAGAAGCACCTTTCGACAATCTATCATATTACAGAGTTTTCCAAACTTTTTCTGCAATGGAATATTTCGAAAATTCGGAAATTTTAACGGAACACTTATTTTTAGGTCGACTAATTCATAATAGTATAAATACAAAACATATATTGATCATAAAACGATTATTGTCTGTTCCTGCGCTTTGGCTTGTTGCAACATAAAAAGAAAATCCTGCTTCCCATAAATAGATTGTACAAAATGGATGTAAAAAAAATAATAACTCGTTCTGACACATTGGGAAATTCTTTTAAAAAACTCACCAAAAAGTGATTTAATGACATTTATATCAGAATCACCAATAAAATCAGTCATATTTTATTGATCTGAAGCGCTGAATTAAGAATGCTGGTTTTTCTATTACGGAAAATGGATCCCAAACAAAAAAATCATAATTGATAGTTTCTAGAAAACGTTGAAAAAGAGTTGATTTTAAGTTTTGTAGGTGTTCACGGAACACCAGTGTTCCGCGGAACATAGATTGAGAAACCCTGTATCATAAGATCTATCTAATCTATCTAAAGCAACGGTGGCCAAAACGACGACCGCGTAGCCATTCCAAGTCACCCTTCTTGATACTTTGAAACATGAATTGAGTGTGTCTTTTATTATTTGTTTCTTTTTTATACAAATTATTTTGTGCATTCAATTACTACACTTTTTATGACTACTAAACAAATACGGTGTAAGTAGACCGCTACCGCTAATTATAGTATTAAGTACTCTGCAAGGGTCAAAAGATTGACACCTATGATCTATAGGATTTTGCGAAGCCGGGTCTGTGATCAACGTCGTTGGCTTCTTTGATAGATCCCACGAGATTGAATCCGTCAGATTTGTTTTCGAAAAGACGGGTGTTTGTAATCTCTAAAAATTCCCTAATCAAGCATAAAAAATAATAAGGCGTAGTGCAAGTGATAGTTTAACTACTAGTCCTGTCCTAGCACTACCTTAGTATATATACTCTCTTCACAAAAAGAGTGGTAGAGCAAATTCGTAACAAGCAGTTCTCGTAGAAAAACTTTTTATTGAGATACCTATTTTCAGGAGCCATATCCCGGTGTGGAATATTTATGTTCGAAAGAATCGGTTGACGGAGTTTTATCGTGCGGATAATTCGTGTACGGAAGAATCACCAAACCGGTGGGAATAATATAATTTACAAAGAGTTATTAATCTGAAAGATAAAGACAATTTCTATAGTGCATTAATTAAGTAGTGAGGCTATTTTTTAAATACTGTGTTATAAAATAAAAAAAAGTCGATATAATTTACACTCCTTGCCGTAACTAAAGTACACGTCATTGATTCATGCATTAATCCTCATTCCTCAATACAGTCTTTATAAAACGGACTGTAGGCTGCAGCATCAGCGTGGGCAGACCAGACCCTGAAGCGAAAATGACTCCATACTCCTTGTCCTGACTATGATGTCAGTATTCTGAAGGGATATCCAATCTCAGTATTCATGAGCCATTAGAGGTTTTGATAATTCAGTAGTATTATCTTCCTCAGTCGTTTCTCGAACCTTCCGCTTACATAGTAAACCCTTAAAAGTCCTCAGGGATATAAGTTTTGTGTAATGTCTGTATAATCATAAATTTTACTACCATAGCACAGTGGTAAAGCTCATGTGTTTTCACTATTTTCAGTATTGCCATTTTAATCCATTGAAACGATTGTGTGAATTGTGTTTACTAGCCATGTATGCAGTCATGTTAAGCAGCCTGTGGTCAAGTGGTCAACGTCGTTGGTTTCAGTTACGGATGTCACATGTTCGAATCCCAGCATGGACAGTTTTATAAATTGATTTTTCAATTAGTTTATGAATTTCTGTTTAAAGGCATGGGTGTGTATGATATCTAAAACTTCTATACTAAAATAAAGAGCGATTTGCTAATCATTCATCCTGTCCTAGCCGTAATATTCTATTCCTACTATTTTTGTAAAAAATAGAGGTTGAGCAACTGAGTAACAAGCAGTTCTCATATAAACACTTATGTTGAGATAAATTCCATTAATAGTTTATATGTTCCACATTGGGAGCGAACATGGTAAAAATGTCATGTCTATGAGTATAACATTTTGTATTTAATACCGTAGTCATTTTAAAAAAAATCAAGCTCACACACTCTCAATGTCTGCGCAGTGTTAAGCTGTGTATTACAGACATACAGAAAAATCTAAAAATACATATGATATTATTACATCGCATATTATCAGAGATATTTCAGGAAATAGCCTTATTAATGACCAAAACGATATAAATACATTATCTCTTTTAATACTAATAGTTCTCTTACGCTGGTTCCGTGGCGCAGTGGTTAACCTTGTTGGCTTCCGTGATGTATCTTTCGGGCTTGTATTTACAAAAAGCATATTTTTTCAATCAATTAATCGATTTCTGCTCGAAGGCATGAGCGTTTGTGATGTCTAAAAAATAAATTTACAAAGCGTTAAGAGAGTGATTGGTTAATTACTAGTCCTGTCCTACCCTCTTATCCTTCTATCCATGCTTTCCACGAAAGAGATAGGCTGAGCTGAGTAAAAAATATTTCTCGTTGAAAAACCTCCATTGAGACACCTCCATGAAGATACTATATGATCAACATTGGGAGTGGACATGGATTAAAAAAAATATCAATCGAAAATAATAAAAATTGTAAAAGATTTTTAGTTCTTTTTCCTCTTAAAATTTTTTTGTTCAGGTTCGGTTTCGCTCCTCACGAGCATTATCATCTGCTCGTGCTCGTGCTTCGTGAAGAGCGAAACCGGTCTTGATCAAATAAATTTTAAGTGGAAAAAGTACTATTTTTTTTTATTATTTTTATTATAATGCCATTCCACCAAGTATTGACAGTGAACACCTTAAAATTAATCGTAAATAGTTTTGATTTATTGAAAAAAAAAATACGTAATTACTTGCACTCATAACGCAATGGAGGAGAACCTGCAGTCTTTTGGCCACTCTGATTTTTGAAAAAAAAATATTATATGTTTGACAGTCGAAAAAAAGGGATAAGGTTGTCAAAGTTTTCTTTGCTGCGGCCTTAAGTTGAGTCAGAGAATGTGGCCTTTAGAAAAGAAAAGGTTCCCCACCCATACACTTACCAAAACTGAATGTGCTAAAATATGTGAGTTATTATTGTAGTAGATTTTTTTAGGTTAGTGAAGTATATAAATAGATTAGTTAATCCTGATTATGCGCAAATTGCTGTCAATAATATTATATCGACTGTGGAAAGGAAAAAGGACGTAACCCACACATATCAAATTTTACAGGAGGCGCAAAAAACGTGTTTTGATGATTTTGGGCCATATGCAAATTATTTATTTATTGTTAAAAATTAAAATTATAGTACATGACATAACAGTTGACGCCAATTCGCCATGTACTTGACAAATATAAAGAGACAAAATATAAAATAAAACTACATAATACATCAAAATCAACACACAAAATCAAGAAATAAAATTTAACAAACAGTTCACAAATACTATCACTAAAAATGTCCACTTTTCTAGGTTTTATGAATTATACACAACCTTGAAGTGCATGGAGACTTCTAAACTGGTGTTTAATTGGCAATATCTAATATTAATGAAAGAAATTGTGTAGGAAAAACCTTTATTACAGTCTTTTTTCGTGGTTTTAATTTTTTACGAGGTCTTCTTTTTCAAACTTAAAGCTTAATTTAGATACTAATTCAGCATTTGCAGCTAGCATCCTTTTGAAAGAACGTGTATCAAGTTTGATACATTGTGATTATAAAAAAAAACTTGTTTTGAAAAAACTGTGGGTTACGTCCTTTTTCCTTTATACAGTCGATATATTACTTGTAAAGTAACAAAAATATTTTTTTTGTGTCACCTCAAAATGCTTTTTTCCAACCATGTATTCCTACAATTGGATGTATGTGTATTCCCAAAAGACTATCAGAGCAGAAATAAATGGTATGTAGTTTCTTAAAATGTGTAATTATGGTTATTATTGATAACATCTGTTATTATGTTTATGTGAATAGTTCAGAAATTTAATTTAATTTAATAAATCAATGCACTAATCGGCCACGAGATGAAGAAATCATTTCGCATGTTAAACATCAGTTAATCATTGGACCATAAAGTAACATTTGGCTGGTTTGTTCGTGATGAAGTGATTCACAGGTTGTTTGCGAATATCTATGTATTGTTAATAGATACCAACATGGCGGCTTTGATCATACATATGTAACCTCTTATTATGCAGACAAATATTTAAAGTAATACATAAAATATTTTATCATATTATAATTAGGTACTTGTTAATTTGCACGGTTGGCCACTGTAATACAACGTGAAATAGCTGTATTTCAAACATGCGCATGCGTAATTTGTGAAAAGTGATTTGTCATCCAAAATTTAAAATACATTGACCAATTCCAAATATAAAATAATAAAAGTGCTAAACTTGGCTGCCTATATAATAACAAAAACATAATTAATCGAGGTACTTGTTAATTAGAACGAATAAAAAACGGTTTCGTTTCATAAATATGCTATGATAATCTTCGCCATTCTGCATTTCGTTTTCAATACAATAATAATTTACGTTGTAAGCAAAAAACCAAAAACTATCATAGTGCTAAAGAAATGTGTCCAAAATAAGCGTGAAAGATGTACATAGGAACTTGGGATCAAACACGCCCAAATCCAGTTGAGAAAGTAATGATATGTCTTTATAATATTATAGTATTGATTCAAAAGAACAGATTTTTTTAATCCATGTTCGCTTCCAATGTTGAACATATGGTCTCCTAATAGATGTATCTCAACAAGTTTTTTCTACTTTTTTTCTGAAATTTTTAACGCCACTAAAAATCTTGTAGTTTTCATGCAAATTAAAATTCAAAAATGTATAAGCTTTTGTAAGAAAAGTGTGTTTTCCATATTCAGTAAAATGTAGATTTAGTATTTTTTTTATCCCAAGCTTTATAAACAGCGCATTCGCACCAGCGCAATCCGTTTATTAATACAGCGACAAAAAATGCAACTGGCCAATTGACAAGAACCTATTATAAAATAAATCACTCACAATTTATAGATTTCTTTTCGTAGCAAAGTCGATGAGCTGATTACAAGTCCGACTCTTGCTGTTTTTCTTTAGCATAACCTCATCGTCACAATTATTTAAAGTATATTATATAATTCTAGTGAATCTAAATCCTCGGCTATTTCTAACCTTATCAATCCCGTATTAATTCCATATTTTGCAGACGCTTTATAATTAGGGTCAAAGATTGAAAAACCGCCGTGGGGACTTGTGGAAATTGAGTTTATTGCCCGATGGAAAATCACGTCTTAATGTGTGGGCAATTTACACCAGTTACCATATTAAATTTGCACGTGTCATATATCGTATTTTCTCGCAGTAATGTGAAATTATTATAATAACTACTTATGGAGAATTAAGCTGAAACAGCTTTACCTAACGATTATTGAATACAAGAACTACGTGGCTACCTTCATATTAGTTTTATAAACTATATATAGTTTATCTATCATTTATACTATCATTTTACTACTAGCATATAACTCTGGCTGCAATATTTTATTTTTGAAATAAAATAAAATATTATATGCACGGATGGTTGTGATAACAAATTTAAAATATAAAAAAAAATATATGTAATATGTAAATTATTATATTTTCAACAAAAAAACCCCGTGTACCCGTGAAAACTATCCAATCCACAAGCGCAATTAATTTTAACCCTATTGATTCTGATCTATTTAAATTCAACGTTGGAGATTTTGGTGTGAATACTTGTGTCGTGCATTATATTTTTAATATTATGTATGTACTGCATGTCTTCTCATCACGAATTATCAGTAGTTTTTAAGAAAAATCGTCTCTTTTGTGAAACTTTGTTGAAGTATTATGCCCATGTTAATAAAAATTAATAACGGTCTAATTCAAGTAATTTTTGTATCGAAAGTGGAATAGCAATGGTATCAATCAGTGGCGGTTCGTGACCTAAAATCTTGGGTGGGCTAGATAAAAGTTTAGCATTGTATACTATTTACGAAATTGTGCATGTTTCCACTTCACATTATACATAAATCTACAAGCAAATCAACAAACACTACTGCAAAGGATAAATTATTATATAATAAAATCAAAGCTAATGTATGTATGAAACAATAGAATAGTAAAAACTGGACTACAAAGTGAACAACCGTGTTTTGTTTCATTTTGGGTGAAAAATCCAGGTCGGGCTAAGCCCGCCTAGCCCAGTACATAGAACCGCCACTGGTATCAATGTCAGTTATTCCAGGGTAACGGGCAATATTCAAAAGTTATTTTTACAGCGGCTTATTTAGTAATTGTGTGGTTTCTAGGCTAAAAAGCCAGTGGTAGTGTTAGGCTAAGCGGGCAATTGGTTTTGAGATTATGTGACGATTGCGTAACGAAATTAATGTGAAACTACCGTGTCAATAGAAGGTAAGGCAAGTGGATGTTGATATGTATTGCCAAACGAAAGAGTTGACCTCCACTGGGTCCAGTTCGCCTTTGCTCCTGTTTTTTGCTCTCGTATGAGAAAAGCGACCAATAAACAATTATTGTAGTTGAACTCAGCGGTGATGAGTTATAAAATTACAAAATCGTTTATTGTTGTGTATCTATATTATTTTTTAGTTTTGTCCGCTTCTAATGTAAAGCATGTATTGTATGTATGTATGAGTTTATCTCAGCATAATTGTTTCTAAAGCGATACGTTTTACCTGAGCGAAGTCACTGCAAACGCAATTGGAACACGGTTCAAAGCGAATCAAAATATCAAACAAACTGATCGCGGTGTGCGTTTTGTCTCGTGGACACTCCATAGCGGCGAAGACCAAGTCGAAAAAAAGGGGGGCGGTGTTTTTTTACTGCGGCCTTCTGTTGAATCAGATAAATGAATGTGGTTTTTTTAAATGAAAAGGTTCCCTACCCCTGTAATAGTTACTATATTCTAACTAGACATTGTTTCATTACAAAAACAATTTAATTTACACGTACAATCACGTTACGACAGAAGTACATGGATACAACAATTTTAATAAATGAACGTGCTCACTTTAGAAAAATTGCATGAATAAGTGTCATCATCAGTGATGTAGTGGGGCCAGGTCGGCGACCTGGCAACTGAAAAAGGGCCAGAGCGCTGCGCTGCCACTTTTTTTAATGTAATTTAATTTTCAAGTGATTTTTAAAATTTTTTATTGATTTAATTGTTAAAACTTGTGGTTCTTAAACTTCGGACGGATATAAAAAAAACAAAAACAAAAATAGGGAAGAAATCAATGACCGACCTGGTACATAATTGTTTACCACTATACCACTGGTCATCATAATATGTAATTATGTAATTATCAAAACTAAAAAAAAACTCTCAAAATACTAAAAATATAAAACGTAACCTTAATTTAAGGAACACTGAAAACAAAAGTGTTCGAATTAGCGATGAAAAGTATTTACGATACGGAAGCGTAATTGCATGAGCTAAAGTCATATATCAATGTTGGAGAAGCCGACTAGGACAGAGGGCAACTTCGGCATTTGGCTTTTATTCAAGTAGCCTCCGTCTTGTGGCACCTGTTAGCCTGCAGGGCAAACCACTGGAATGACTCGGCACTCGACCGCCTCGATCCTCTGGCGGGAGGTAAAGAGTTCAACTTGATCAAATTTTCGGACATGGCATTTTTTTACAATGCCATTACGATCAAGTTTCGGAAGAATTGAGTAACAGTTTTATTTCTTTAAAATACATTTTAAAAAATGATTCTAGATTATGTAAGTCAATTGGAAAGCCTATGTGAAGGTAGGTAATGTTCATGAAAATAATCAGTTACAAGATGTCCAGTTTTGTAGCACCAGATATGGATTCAAATGGGAGACTTATTTATTATGTACGAGCATATGGAGCGGTAATGTAGTTTATTTGGGTACTACTGCATACGCTATATGAAACTACTCTATAAGTGAGAACGCTATTGGGGGGTTAAATGTACATCTAATAAAACTATGCACCGAAATATAGTGACAGGTGATTTTTGATGAAATTTTTTTATTGGCAAAATACTTAGAAAACGCAAATAAGAGTGTGACATGAAATTATGAAAAATTATGATATGAAAAGGATTGTTTGTTAGGTCTCAGTTGTATTAGTGGATATATATGCCACCACGTTACTATTACTTGGATTCGAGAGGTAAATTGGAAATAATTTTGTTAATATTTATACATTAAAAATCAATACATTTTTGCTTTAATTCAACTAAATTTACAATTATCGTGATGAGCTAAGCCGGTCCTGATAAAAAAATGTAAAATATAAACAAAAAGTTTTTTTTTAATAAAAATGACTTTCTACCGAGAAGTGATAGTGAACACAGGAAAAGTGTATATTCATATTTTAATAACTAATGATTGTTATCAACAACAGATGTCATTATTAATGCTCCACATGTCCTTAAAACGATTTCAATGAGTCATGTAGATGAAAAACCGTTTTCAAACTATTAATGCTACACAATATTGTTTGATGCTTAAAATATTTTCATACTAGAACAAATTAATAAATTATGAGAATAAGTTTTGGATACATGTAATCAGGGGTGGGCCGGAGGGGGCTCGGAGGGGCTCGCGCGAGCCCCTTGTTAGATTTTACCACGGCCGGCGAGCCCCTTGTTAAATTAATAGAAAACATTATTCTCAGATAAAATTAGTACATAATTGCAATTTCTGACATATACTATCTACGACAGCTTCCAGTATACACAGTAGTAGATTTTTAGCCATTTACATTGATTAGTTTATGGTAAACTGCATATTGTTGCATATTTCAAGTGTATTAAGTAACAATCGTTTGCTAATTTAAAAGTATTTATATAAAAGCAGATGACTAATAAATTACTTTGATATTAAGCGAGCCCCTTGTTAACGAATCGGCAGCCAACCGCTGCATGTAATATAATAGAAGCACGATTTTTTCTGAATACAATTTTAATAATTAAAAATAATTTTGAGCTCAGAAAAAATTAACTATCAGCTATAAGAACAAACTATTTGTCAGATGCTATTTCGAAAATTGAACCCTCGAAAAGTAACTGAGCCAAGAAGTGAAATAAGTAAAAATTTTCTATTGTACTATCACGTTTTCACTTTGTGTTTTTTTAGGAAAATTGCTACTATTTCATTGTGTATTTACTGAGGTCACTACACTTTTACGATACTTTAAGACATGTAGAAACTTATAACGCATCTAACTCATTTTTTACCTTAAATACCAGCTAGCTCACTTTACCTCAGGCGGCTCAATTCTCAGTCAAGCAACTTCAAAATAGTTTTGGAAATGGCTGAAGCTTTATTGTACTAGCAAAAAACCTTATGCTTTTTACGATTAATATTTCGGGTCCTATGACGCTGCAGTAAGCGTTGTTGGCTTTCGTGGCGCATCTCACGGGTTCGAGTCCCAGTATGAACAGCATTTATTCGGTCGACGTATCGATTTCTATTTGAAGACATGGGTGTTTGTGATGTCTAAAATGTCCTCCTCTTTCACCCTTCCGATCCTTTAATAACTGGACGAAGCGAGAGTGGTTAGTTAACCACTAGTCCTGTCCTAACCTTAACCTTCTTTCCTTTCTACTCTCTTGAAAAAAGAGAGGTTGAGCGACTGAGTAACAAACAGTTGTCGTATGAAAACTTATGTTGAGACACCTCCATAAAGAGGCCATATGCTCCATATTTGGAGCTAATGGATAATTCTTCTATTTTTGAAATTATTTAAAGATAGCAAAATTCATGTCAAAAACACGTATTCCGCTTAATTTACTCGACTGATTGTAAAATATCAAATGGAATCGACAAAAGTAATATCATTTCAGTAAAGACCGGATTGCTTTAGATTTCAATAAATGATTCTGGCTAATCTTAATCTTTTTTTATAGATTTTATTACCAATATCTAATATGTTTTTATATTTTTATTAAATTTATTACGTATCTGTTGAAGAGGCCTGCAACGGGAGCAATCTCAGCGGGTTTCAAGTTTGACCGCGCCGCGAAGCGGTCCAAGGAGCGTTATACAGCATGATTTAAAAACAATGCCCATATTATTTTTTTGATGATTTACAATTGTCCCCACTCTCTTGCTTGAAATTAAAACTGATTGTTTTAATTTAATTAAAAACTTACTAGCTCTTGATTGTATTCATAAACATATTGTCGAGTTTAATCTAAAAAACAGATTCTTATATTCATTAAAAATGTGGAATTAGTTTAAAAAAATACTTTTATTTTTTTTATTATCAAAACATGTATTACGCGAACGACTTGACGACAGGCGATTGATTTTCACATAAAATTTTCTCTAATTAAAAACATTTTTTTTACAATTTAATTTTCGGCTGCATAAGCACAAAAATGAAGAAAATCAAATAAAAGCATACTCGATCAATGAAATAAATACTTTCTAATTGTGATTTTTTGATTACACTGTAGATCAAAAGGTGGACTTACTCTATATAACCCTCGCATATCTTTATGTAGCTGATAGGGGTCGAACTATTGATGTAAGTCATCATACCCAGTTACTGTAACTTGATTTTAAGCAAATGAAAGAAATCTACAAAAATATGCCTTGAAATGAAATAATAAAATATGTAATTTTTTTTTCAACCATAATTGAGGTTCTCAACATAAGTTATCAAAAAAGTGTTGGTTGCTTTTTTATTCATTTACTTATTCTCTCTTCTTAACTTCATCTTTTATTTCCAGTCTTTGGAGGCGGAGTTTTCTAGCTCAAATCAGCAAAGGATTATTTCTCCCATTTTTTTTTAAATAGGTTCAAATAATTAAAAAGCACGAATTTCTGTGATGTTAATATTCAATCCTAAAGTTCTTTGGAAAAATGTTAGTCGCCTACAAGATTGCGTGACTGAATTACAACTAATTATTTTGATCACTTTTAGGGTGTTCACTGTCAATACTTGGTGGAAAGGTATTATATTAGTAAACTGATTAGTTGACAATGCTCGTAATGAGCGAAACCGGTCCTGACATATTAAATAAAGTGGAATGAAGTACAAAGGAATATTGTGTTTTTACTAATATAATTATTTTGATATCTTCCTGTTGAATTCCATATGCTCCATATTGGGAATGGAGGTGATTGAAAAATAAAATAGAAATAACTAATTTCACATAACATTTAAATATATCTAAAGAAAACTTATACCAGTCTTTGGCCATTTTTATTATATTATTATTTTGATTCATATTATTAATATTTTTAAGGTTATCAATGTCTTATAATGAAATTGTTTTTTTTCATGTCCGCTCCCAATTTGGAACATATGGACTCCTAATGGAGTTTATCTCAACAGAAATGTTTCTACGAGAACTGCTTGTTACTCAGTTGCTCAACCTCTCTTTTTCCAAAGAGAGTAGGAATAGAAGGATAAGGCTAGGATAGGGCTAGTGGTTAGCTAGTCGCTCTCAATACGCCCCATTTATAGGATAGGATGAGTGGGAGGGGGGAATTCAAGACATCACATACATCCATGCCTTCGAACAAAAATTCGATTGCAAAATCAATTTATAAGACCGTCTATACTGGGACTCGAACCTGTGACCTCCGTAACCGAAGCCAACGACGTTGACCACTCAACCACACAGGCGACATGAAATACTATAAACTCTGATTCTACTCTGTCAAATTCATGTAGGTATATCAAGTGTGTCCGCGTGTGCGTAGTGGTGTGTCGACATGATTGTATTGGTAAAGCGGTTACCCGTCCGCCTGACCGCTCGACTTTTGTACCTTTAACTCTTCAAGAGATCAACTCGCCCCCGGGTGCAATGGCTCAACTTAGTCACATGTCGTACTTAAACAGTATATTTTTTGTGTTCGATATGAGTAAAAAAAGTGCTAACTTATTTACACATTAGTAAACATCACTATTCATTTTTTATTAAATATCTTTTTAAAATTTCGACTGAAGGTGCTTGGTGGAATTTCAATATAAAATTGAACTTGAACTGACAGTTCAAATTCATCCGTGCACTTGAAGGCCTGAAGATGCCGAAAGGCGAAACCAGGGTCATTAGTGACAAAACTTGTGTGAATGTAAATAACTTGAACGATTCAAATTTTAATAAATATATTATCAAAATTGCTAACTTGAATGAGGTGTCTGATGGTGCTTTTCAAAGATGAAACTTACGTGTACACATTGTCAGTGAAAAAAATATGCTATACATATTTTGATGTAACCCTTTAAGGTTTCTTTAATATAAATGTTATACTGTACAAGAAAAGGTCGCAGAGGTTTTCTATATAGTCACATATTGGAAAAAATAACCAAGGTTCTCAAACTTCATTAAAAAAACATATACTGAGAAGTGTAAGCAAGTTAAAGAAAGCTTCATCCATCCGTATAAACACACACACACACACACACACATACATACACACTTCTTCCTTAATTTACAGTTTTCGTTCAGAGTGGTCTAATAGTTCCGTCCGAATAAATCGATTATTTGCCAGGCTCGTGACACAGTGGTCAACGTCGTTTGTTTCGTTGACGGATCTCACGGGTTCGTATTCTAGTACGAACGGATTTTTTTCCAATATATCCGTTCGAAGGCATGAATGTTTGTGTTATCTGAAAACTTTATCCTACCATTCCAATTCTAAAATAACGGGTTGTGACGAGAGTAATAAGTGAGTCAATGGTATTTATTGTCTTAACATAGCTATATCATACTATTCTTACACTATTAAAAAATAAAAGTTGAGCAATTGAGTAGCAATCAGTTCTTGTAGAAAATCTTCATTTGCGATTAAGAAGCATTATGCTTGACATTAGGACATATTGATTAAAAAATGTCTATAAACAAACTCTTTAGCAGAAGATTATTTTGTACAACAAAACAGTTTTCAACCTATATAAAAAAACAAAATGGTTGTTTTTTAAAAATGTTTCAAAGTGATAAAATAAGAAAAGTAATTATAAACATATGTTATTTCACCGGTTAATAAGTTAGAATTGTAGTTTATACAGGTTCTTAACGTCTTAATAATAATTTAGAGAGCTTAATTTGGGTTCACCCATGAATTTGAACGCTTGAGGATACCGGAAAATGTCAAAACTTATGAAAGTGAATTTGAAAGATTCGAACTGATATTGAAGTTATTTCAACTTAAATTAGTACTTAAACAAGCATTATGAAAGTAAGCTTGTCTGAGGATGCCCTTGAAAGAGGCGAAACACGTGTCACAATTTGTAGCACAATACGTGGAATAATCATTTAAAGTTATTATTAAAATGAGTTCATATCAAAAACGTGGTCCTTTACACATATTTTTTTTTAATCTTTAAATTGCGAATAATAAATATGTACAGTTTAAAATATAGCACGTCATACTAATATCACCAATCAGAGTTGGTACGTTAATAATAAAAAATGATTATAGGTAGGAGAAGCGGTAGCTCCGGGCGGTTTCAACTCTCGTTACATAAATGTGATCCAGATTCCACATATATTGACTGTACTCTCCGACTTTGCCTCCGCTCGGACCGCCGCTAAAGTAAAGGATAAAATAATTGTACAGTGTACATAAGAAAAAGCAATCAAATTGCAATTAATACAACTAATTAGTTTTCTATCAACAGTTGGGGGGATAGTTTTCCTTTATTAACAAACCGTGTAAAAAGTTAGTGTTCTGCTTGAAGATCAAAAAATTAGTTTAATTTTATTTTGTTATTTTTTTTTTATTTAATATAATAGTATCATAATTATTTATAATTTTACTAAAAATATGATTTTGTGATATTTTACCGTCGCCTGTGATACACAGGCGGCAGATTTGTTTTACGACAATTTTATTAATTGTTGATTAACAAGATGGTTAACAAAATAAATTTTGTTGAAATGCATTTAAGGTATATTTATTATTATTCATTTATTATTTATTTAATTAATATTGTTGAAGGTTGACAAATTACAAATTTAAAACTTTTTTTTTTAAATCCATGTCCGCTCCCAATGTGTAGCATATGGCCTCCTAATGGAGGTATCTTAACAGAAGTTTTTTTCTACGAGGACTGTTTGTTACTCAGTCGCTCAACCTCACTTTTTTCAAAGTGAGTAGGGAAAGAAGGATAAGGCTAGAACAGGACTAGTGGTTGGCTAATCGCTATTCTAGGCCCAGTTATTAAAGGATTAGAAGGATTGGAGGAGAGGAAATTATGTGAATTGACATCACAAACACCCAGTCTTCGATCACAACTTTGAATTGAATAATTCTCAAATTCACTGTGATCTGACCGGGAATCGAACCCAGACCTGCGTGATCGGTAGAGCAAGCTCTTACCAACTGAGCCACAGCAGGCGACATTTAAAACTTTTACAATGAAGAAAAAAAATAGTACAATTTAATATTAAAAGTAATAGAAAAAAATAGCAAGGAAGTCAACTGAGTAAACTCCGACGAACTCCACTCTAATACATAAAAAATAGTATTCGTCGGAACTCACCCACGTCTACGTGGAATATGTCGACATCCGAAGCAATATTGTTGAACACCGTTAAAGCTCTCCCCAGTGGCATCCCCATTGGCAGGTTGGTTCTACACCTTGGGAGAACAAACAATTCATGTCCACGATTTCTCAACAAAAAAAATAAATAATAACATTGGTTAATTTACAAAGAAACTTTAAGCTTCCAGAGCTTTATTATGTGTTCACAACTCGAGATACGTTTGTTATTGTATACAGACACACCGATAGATATGTATTATTAGTTGACGGAGAGAGTTCGCGATAAAATCGTCGACCGCGTCCCTGGGTTTGTTATTCCGGCGCTGCCTTGACTGTCCACTATCGAACTTAATCATTGTATCACAATGTATTATTATTATTATTATTACTGTAACAGTTTAAGAAGAGAAAGCTTTCATTATGGCTGCCGTAGCCACAAAATGTCAGTATCTAATTACAGTTTTGAACATAATACGTTTTACAGACATATATTTTATATTCAAAATAAATTAAGTTTATTCAGCATTCAAGAGAGAGAGAGAGATATTTTTTTTTAAATAAATAAAAATATTTTTGGGTGGGAGTGTCTCAGGAGCAACTTCGATATAAATATTGGGCTATTTTCTTATAATCAATCGATCAAGATAATCACTTGAAACAATATATAATAAAAGTAATTCAAAATAAACTTAATAAAAAATGAAAGTCAATTAAATACGCCCACCACCTTTGGCTTTGTGTTTCTTGATCTAATTGAAGCCATGGCATCTTGAAAATAATACAAATGTTAGATTCCTTTCCCTCTCTCATTATTTTAAGTCTATTTTTTTTTATGTTACAATCGATATAAAATACAATTTACAAAAAATAATAAATATTCCTGTCTCACAAACAGATAAATAAAAGATTTATTCCATCATCAAAATATGCAATGATCTGTCATCTTCCACATGGGTTTCAGCAGTTTTACGGAAATCATTTTTTTACGAAAAAAAATGAATAACTTTGTTATTTAACTGTTTGTGTAACTAAGTGTGGCTCGTGTGTGCATTTTCATATTAAAGCTATCGTTATTTTTTTCACAGCGTAGAAATGAGGGGTGGGATTTTACCCAGCAACTGGGGAGTGGGGGCTGAGAGATAAAACACACAATAACAGTACTAATCACAATGTTTATTACTTGTGTTCAGGGAAAAACCACAAAAATAATATAACAACTGAGAGCTTCTTTTCCTATACAAAATCTTGCCTACGGATACGAAATTTATTTATTTGAAAGCTTTATAAATTTTTATTTTTTTAATAAAATTACGCATGTACATAAATATCTTTCAGTTTGGTACGTGGTCCGCAGAGCCAACAATTTTTACAATCTAAGCTTTTTCCAAAAAAAAATTCTGTACCCTGCAAAGGATTGACATTGTTAATAATTTTAATAAAAAAATAAACATTTTTAATTACAATTAAAATGTCAGATGTTGCACCGAAAAAGTATTTGTTGTTTTATATGAAAGATTTTTTTTCAAGCTTCATGTTATGATATAAATACTTCTATTCGAATTTCCATCCATATTTATTACATATCGTATTTCGTTTTCATATTTATTAATTTCTTTTGTATATTTCTTTAGTAAGCGTAAAGAAATTCGTCAAATAACACCAAGTAACACAATGAATGGAAAACCAAAGTTAACAATTTTAATTTTCATGTCAGTAACAAAAAGTTTTTACCGCCTGTGTGGTCGAGTGGTCAACGTTGTTGGCTTCGGCTACGGAGGGCCGGGTTCAAATCCTTGTGCGGACAGTTTAATAAATTGATTTTTTCAATCGATTTATGAATTTTTTATGAATTTCTGTTCAAAGGCATGGATGTATGTGATGTCTTGAATTCCCCCCTCTCACCCATCCTATCCTATGAACGGGTCGTATCGAGAGCGATTAGCTAACCACTAGTCCTGTCCTAGCCCTATCCTTATATTCCTACTCTCTTTGGAAAAAGAGAGGTTGAGCAACTGAGTAACAAGCAGTTCTCGTAGAAACACTTATGTTGAGATATACTCCACTAGGAGTCCATATGCTCCATATTGGGAGCGGACATGGTAAAAAAAAAAACAAAAGGTTACATTTTTTTAAAAAACAGTTTTAAAAATGAACTGACTTTACTGTTACATAAATAAGAATATTTCTGTATACGCAATAAGAAGGTGTATATTTAGTTCGCTGTTGTTGAAATAAATTACAAATAGTTTTCGCTTCAAAAAGCTTAGCACCTGTAAAAGCTCCAATTAAATTTACGACGGTAAATTTTTCAGTTCGCGGCCGGCTCACGTACAGGGAGTAGTATCATTAGTGATGTACCTTTTATAACAATAATCTATCATCCGGATCGTTAGTATAAATGTGTAGTATAACTATATTGTTATATGCAGGTGAAATAGATTCTTTGATAGCTATGGTCAGTCGAGTTTATGTAATAAACTAGCACGTCACTATAAACAGTTGTCGTTTTTTATACATGATCTATACATTATTGATTGAATTTGAATCGATCAAGGTGTGTATATTTCTACACATTTTGTCACTAACGATTCGAGATTCGTTTTTGGTATCTTTAAGTGATCAAATGCACGGATGAAAAATTAACGCTTGGTAAAAAATGGTTGTATCGTATAAATATATATATATTTACCATGTCCGCTCCCAATATGGAGCATATGCACTCCTAAAGGATTTTATCTCAATAGAAGTGTTTCTACGAGAACTGCTTGTTACTCAGTTGCTCAACCTCTATTTTTCCAAAGAGAGTAGGAATTAGAAGGAAAGGGCTTAGGACAGGACTAGTGCTTAGCTAATCGCTCTCTATACTCCCCGTTCATAGGATAGGATGGGTGGGAGGGGGGAATTCAAGACATCGCATGCATCCATGCCTTTGAACAGAAATTCATAAATCGACTGAAAATGCCGCCTGTGTGGTCGAGTGGTCAACATCGTTGGCTACCGCTACGGAGGGCACGAGTTCGAATCCCAGTACGGGCAGTTTTATAAATTGATAAATATATATAAAAGTAAAACTTATTATTACTAAGTTAAAAGCTATTTAATGTTTAATAACACGTTATCACATCGACTGTGGAAAGGAAAAAGGACGTAAGCCACAGTTTTTTCAAAACAGCTTTTTTTCGATAATCACAATGTATCAAACTTGATACACATTCAATTAAAAAGATTTCAGCTGCAAATGCCAAATTAGTATCTAAATTTAGTTTTTAAGTTTGAAAAAAGATGAGCTTGTAAAAATTAAAACCAAGAAATAAGACTGAAAAAAATGTTTTTCCTAAAAATTTTCTTTAATTAATATTAGATTATGTAAATTAAACACTAGATTAGAAGTCTACGTGCACTTCAAGGTTGTGTATATTTCATAATTTGCATACGGACAAAAACATCAAAACACGTTTTTCGTGACTCCTGTAAAATTTTCTATGTGTGGGTTATGTCCATTTTCCTTTCAACAGTCGACATGTATTACGAAGATCTACTGAATTTGTTTCACTGATTCACTGAGCTTTCCCAATTAATTAAGCGTAATTAAAATCAATCAGTCTTGAAAATATCTTGCCATCTTTATTACAAATATTCAAATTTGAATAACGATCATCAATAACCTTTTTTTACCTTACATTCGGCAAAAATTGGCTCTGCTGAAAAGATGGAATTAACCATTTTCACCAAAATGTTCTCATCACTTTTATCTTATGATTTTCATATGTACAAATCTGTGTAAGTTACAATAAAAAAATTCGTATCAGGTTTTAAACAAAATGTAAAAGGTACATGCTCTGTTTAAATTTTTTACTCAATGTAAACAAAAATATGCAAAATAAAAATATAATAATTTAAAGAAATATACAGCTCGGACTGTTTTTGCAGGATAACAACTGGCTCTGATAGTTCGGCAGGACATCCCTGGGGTAACCACAAAGAGGTTGTGTTGAAAAACGAAAAAATAAGTCTCTATCGGTGCGCATTAATCTTGCTTCGATAATTGTACGTTCGATTTGAACTTGCTTCTGGGCCGTATATCAAATTTACTGTAGAGAAGTGATGGCAAGTCACGACCGTGACCTCTGCGGGATTGAGACACATTGCCGCGACGATGGGGCTTTGAATTGGTTCTTTTAAACATAGTGCACGCCACATTTAGATCGATTTTGTTTACCGAATAATAAATAACAAAACAACAATAGTTTTTTAATTATCAAACTAGCACCATGAAAACATTTCGATTTGATACTTAAAAACATTGTTATTTATATAAAAAAAAGACACTCATTTTTACTTTATTTTATATGATATAATCGGTTTCAATCACAACGAATAGTATCAACGTTTTTTATCCATCTCGGCTTCCAATGTGGAGTATATGGCCTTCTACAGAATGAAGGTATCTCAACAGGACTTTTTCTACGAGAACTGTTTTTGATACTCATTTTATAACATGTCTTATTCAAAGAATAAAGAGAGTACTAGGTATAGAAGGATAAGGCTAGGACAGGACCAGTGTTCCCTCTAAGCTGTGCGCGTGTGCAGAACAGAGCGCACAAAAGAGACACCAGCTATACCACCACCAGAATAATTTAATTGTTCTTATATAATGTTGTTAATTATTGTCATTGCAAAAAAAATACCATTTCTTTAAGTAGGTCTAAATACCGTTATGTGGCGTACAAAAAAAAATCTTTTCAAAGTTGCACAGCCAATGTATTTTGCGCACATAACCTTCGGATAATTAGAGGAATCATTGGACAGGACTAGTGGTAAGCTAATAGCTGTCGCTACACCGAATTATAAAGGATTGGAAACGGTGACAGAGAATTTTTGGGCCGTGAAAATTACCCATCGAAGAGAAATCGATAAATCGATCGAAAACATGCTGTTCGTACTGGGACTCGAACTCGTGAAGTCTGGTACGGAAGCCCACAACGCTAACCGCTGCGCCATAGGACCTGACAATTATCAACGTTTAAAAAATAAATTAAAACCCCACCCAAACTTTTAACAACTCACAATCCGATTTTCGACAATACGAGAAATACAAGTATTTTGCAGTATACAGATTTTTTTCTGTTGAGGTGCCTACATTAGGAATCGTTATGCTCTATATTTTGAACGGATATGGTTGGCGAAAATACAAGTCAAAGTTATTCAAATTTAATTATTTTAGACTGTGTTATATAATAAATAATTGTTTTCTTTCCGATTACAATTAACTAGTCAATCTAACTTAAAGAGAAGCCAACATTTGCTCGCAAATGATAAGAATATCATTTGCTATCTGACGCATAAGACTTATGACATATATGCATTTGAAATCGTTGCGAGATACCCGTGTGCATCCTTTGCATTAGTAATGTGTAGGTGTTTCATGGTAATAATTTCACTCAGATTTAGTACGTGGATGACAGTTAGGTCTGAATAAAACATTTTCGATGACATATTAATCAGAGAGTTGTATTGCAGTTTATGACATAATTCATCTAACGCCTGTGCAAAATTGCAAGTCTCAAATCAAAAAATGCAACATAAACATGCAAGATGAATCATTTTAGTTAAATTGAACTTTTTAATGTATATTAATTTAATATTTCGAAAGCTTTAAAGGTTCGTCCGTGTTGGAAAGGAATTATATTATATTGTGAGACATATTGTTGTCATGAGCGAGACCGGCACTGATAAGTTAAAAATTTGTATAATTAGATCACTTTTAAGGTTTTTACTGTCAACACTTGTTGGAAAGGCATTATATCAATAAAAACACAATATTCCTTTTTACTTTATTCCACTTTATTTGAAACGTCAGGACCAGTTCCACTCATTGCGAGCATTGTCCAATGATAAGAAAAATATAAAAACAGTGCTATTTATACAAAAATAAAAAGGTGTGAACAATAATTGACATTGAAAAAATTTACAAATTAAAGTATAAGTGACTCTCATAAAAAAATCAAAAAATGTATTAATCTTTGATGATTTATTAATTATATGTTAGAGGTGTTAAGCATTTTAATTTTGTGTTATTATAGAGCAGTGGTTCTTAACTTTTCGAAGTCGCGGTCCACTTTTGTTCATGGGAAAAAGAAGCGGTGCACCAGAATTAAGAGGTCGAAAAAAATATGTGGATATATTTTTTTTGACTTTTTCTGTTAACACTATTTTGCGGATTTTTCGGTTTTTACTATATTGCTGATTTTTTCGTTTTTACCAATTTTTTCGCGGTGCACTTGCAATAAGCTCGCGGTGCACCGGTTAAGAACCACTGTTATAGAGTCACTTATACTGTAATTTGTAAATTATTTTCAATGTCAATCGTTGTGTACACCTTTATATTTTCAATTTATTTTTGTATAAATAGCACTGTTTATATATTTTTCTTATCAGTTGAAAATGCTCGCAATGAGCGAAACCGGTCCTGACCTTTTGAATAAAGCGGAATAAAGTACAAAGGAATGTTTTGTTTTTATTAATGTATAATTAGAACATAAAATGTGTTTTTTTTTCAATAGATGCGATTTACTATACGACAATTTAATTGAAGTAAAATAGACCCATGTAGGTGCCATGGCACAGTAATTAGCGTCGTTGGCTCCCATGCCGAAGCTCCCGGATTTGAATTTCAACACGAACATCATATTAGAAAAAAATACTATGCAAATAACCTTTAAAATATTATAGACGGATCATCATTGTTGAATTTATTTTCATTGAGATTTACCGTAAATAATGTTAGTAATTAATTTGTAATCTGACCCTTTTTATATTTTAGTATTTTTTATAGTTCATTCGTTAAGCTTGCAATGTTATATCTGATGATGCTTATCAAACAGGTGGAATAAAAAAATCATTAAATTAAATTAAGAGTAACGGAAAGTTCTTGTAGACAAACTTGTATTACGATACCTCTTCTTATGAGACAATATACTCAACATTTGGAGCGAACATGGATTTAAAAACATATTGAATGTTACGAGGATTGCTTTTATGAACGATGATGTTTGATAAATGTAGGTTTTAGCCACCAGCCACGAAGCCTATGTAATGTTAAGCTATCTGTAAAGATTGTTTATTTAGCTTTAGCATGAACTGCGGCGTAAGCGGGGGTTGATTTTCAGATATAATCAATGTTTTTAAAGCGCGGTACGCTTTCACTAATATGGAAACAGACCAATAAGGACGCGCATTACCTGCAATCATACAACACTATCTCAAACTGTTCTTTTATTTTGTACGAAATCGGTTTTGTTTGAAAATTTTAACATGTATTTAACCATTTTGGTAAGTGTTTAAGCCTATTGTGTTACAGAAATGTTATTTTTTTCTCATTTTTATTTATACTAAAAATACGATAAACCATCTATACATCGTATATACATTAATTGTTAGCTATAACGTATGAAATATAAAATCATTAGCCAGAGGCGGGAAGATTTTTCATTCTGAAATTTCACATTTTAAGAATCTTCCATTATTTATAATCAAATATAGGTTTGTACATTTTTTAACTGCTTATTACTCAGTTGTTCAACTATTTTTTTTTATACAATGAATATGAAACCGAAATCTCGGGATTTTGGGATTCAAGATAGCAAGTAAAAATTTCGTTTAATCCCCTTAAAAAATATTTTTGCGCTGGAGCCACTGGGAGTCATATGGTTTTGAAAGGATCGAGCTAAAAAACCGTCAATTCCCATCGGTTTTCGACCTAAGACCGAAACTATTTTAAAATATCTCAATTTCTAAGTTTTTACCAATGATTAATTGTGAATCTCAAAATTATGACACAATTTTACGGTAAATGATCAATCCCAGGGCCGAAAACTTGTGAATCCCAAAATCCTGGGATCAGAAAAAAGGTCCGGGCTTGGTAAACATAGTTTCGGCGGTAATAGGCTTACCAGTATGTACATTGTTAGCACTGTTTTAATTAAGGGTTTTTTTTTAACAGGGATTTTCATCTTTTTAATGTATAGCAATGTTATGCTTTAAGTATACACTTATTTAAAATTGGACAATCAATGGCTCAGTGGAAATCTCAGCGTGTGCCGCCAGGTGCAAAAGCTACCGCGAGCTTTTAAAGGAGGTCTGGTTCGACTCTCGGCGCGCCCTTTTTGGCAAGTCGGAGACATCCAAAGAGGCCGGCCGGCCACGGCGTGTAAGGCTTTGAAGCTACACGCATTACCTTTTCACAAGAAAGCCCAACGCCGTGTTTAACCTCAAGGGTATGTACACTACATACCGATAAAGAATATTATCACATAGGATAGATGAAAAAAACGTTTGTTTTAAAATCCTTTTCGTTTGTCTTCTCCTAATCTTTTATTGACAATAATATAATGAAATTACAAGTTATCTTGGTCTTCCCATTTTTAATAAAAAGGAAGATTTTTTTTTTAAATTTAAGGATTTGTTTATTTACTATTGAAAGAAAAGGAAACGCCATTATTTCACTAATATAATTTAAAGAATTGGTACATAAAGATTAAATGAATAGAAAAAAAATACACAGAAACTTTAAGCACATGTTCCTTGCTAAATATAAATAATAATAAAACATTTCTACGCAATGAAGTGAGCAAACTGGTGTCTCAAATAATCGACACGAATAATAATACAATTTAAGAAAAAGATTTTTTTTTTAATTTAAAAATTGTTTTAAAGGATTATTAAATACGATTGTTACACTTGGGGTTCACTGTTAATATACGGCGCAGTGGTAAGCGTTATGGGCTTCCGTGCCGGATCTCACGGGTTCGAATCCCAGAACGAACAGCATTTTTCGACTAATTTATCGATCTCAGTTCGAAGGCATGGGTGTTTTTTATGTCTTAAAATTTCCTCCCACCTTTAAAAACTGGGCGTAGTGAGAGCGGTTAGTTAATCATTAGTGCTGTCTTGACCTTATCCTACTATTCCGATTACTCTCGTTAGAAAAGAGAGGTTGATCGACTGTGTAACAAGTAGTTCTCGTAGAAAAACTTATGTTAAGATACCACCATTAGGAGACCATATACTCCTCATTGGGAGATGAGATGGATAAAAAAATATGATGAAAAAGTATTATGGTAAAAACAAATCACGATATTTTTGAAAAAAATATCGTAAATGTACAATTTAAGATTTCGACTGAAGGTGCTTGGTGGGATTTTAATATTAAATTTAAATCGTTCAAATTATGTGCATTCACATAAGTTTTGTCACTAACGACCCGGATTTCGCGTTTTGGCATCTTCAGGCGTTCAAGTGCTCGGATGAACTTGAACTGACACATTCTCGTAGGTAGCGTGTTTTAATTAAAAAAAAATCTTTATAATAATAGGTAATATCAGTGGCGGTCGGTCAATGTGGCATTCGATCAATGCACCCCTTATATATGCAGGGGCGGTTATATTTCGTGAAATAATATTCAAAAATAACATTTATACCATTCACTCGTTTTAAATTCTTCTGAAAGAATATTATTAGTACTTACCAGGGCTATGGAGTTGGAGTCGGAGTCGCAGTATTTTGGCCGGAGTCGGAGTCGTGAAAAATGAGCGGCTCGATTTGTTTTTGAAAAATATATTTAATGATGTGTATTTAAATGAAATAGTCAAAAGTGTTAACATTTCTTACTTGGCTGACTAAAGTTGATCTGATGGTATACATATCGACTGTGGAACTTTTTTTCGATAATCACAATTTATACAAATTTATACACGTTCCACTAAAAGAATGTAAGCTGCAAAGGCCGAATTAGTATCTAAATTTAACTTTTAAGTATGAAAAAAGTTGGGCCTGACAAAATTGTAAACGACTTAAAAAGACTTAAAAAGGGTTATTCTTAAACAATGTATTAAATTATTATTAGATTATGTCAATTAAACACCAGTTTAGAAGTCTCCGCGCACTTCAAGGTCGTGTTTATTTCATAATTTGCGTATGGCCGAAAATCATCAAAACACGTTTTTTGTGCGTCCTGTAAATTTTTCTATGTGTGGGTTACATCCACAGTCGATATATATAAGTTAAAACGAAATTATTGAAAAATTTCCTCGGAGTCAGAGTCGTCTTTTTTTCACGCGACTCCACAGCCCTGATACTTACTAATTATACTAAAATTAAGCAGTTTTTTTTTTCGGCACTTGTACAAGAACCCAAGTATGCCATGCTTCCTGCCAAGTCTCATGAATGAACCCTGAGTGAGTCGTACGCCGCCTCGTGAATCATGTCGTGACTAGCGAGTCGTTTCGTGAGCGCCGAACATCGTGAGATTGATAAAATTCAAATGAATGAACGAGATACTGGATGATTCGATGAATTGATTCAATCGAAGTGATGTGTTAGAAAGATGATTATCAATCACACTAATCAAATCCTGTGTTTTAAGTATAGGCAACGAAATAGTGATGATGTTGGTGTTAACGTCTTTATTGCCTCAATCGTTATACACCTGCAATAATAAAGCTTCCCATACACTCGTAATAAAAGTTTATGTACTTTTTATGGTTTTGAATTTTTTTAAAAAAATTAATTCACATGTAACGATGCAATGAAATTAAATGTTTTAGATGCAATCTTGCCAATCTACGATAAAGTTTATTTCATCTTAAAAGCATATGTATTTTTTATCCATGCCTTCTAATCAGTGGTGTAGTGGCAAATAAATAGGTACCGGGTCGGTCATTGATTCCTCTCTATTTTTTTGTTTTTTTTTTATATCCGTCCAAAGTTAAAAAAACACATGTTTTAAAAATTAAATCAATAAAAAATTGCGCAATTATTTATTTTTTTGTTATCTAAATATTAATTAAAATTTATATTTGTTATCGAATGTGTACATTTTTTTTATTTTTGTAAAATCCGTTGGGGAGATTATTTTGATATAATACTTTAATTAAATAATTTTATAAACAGTATTTTGAATATATGTATGTACTTGAAAATTAAGTTATAAGTCAAAAAGGTGAAAGGGCGGCGCCCTGGCTCATTTTCGGTTGCCAGGTCACCGACTTGGCCCGACCTGGCCCCACTACACCACTGATTCTAATAGAGGTATCTCAGTTTAACTTTTTCTACGAGAACTGTTGCTCAGTCGCTCAAACTCTGTTTTCCAAAGTGAGTTGTAGAAATAAAAGGATAAGGTGGTTAGTGTTGTTGGCTTCCATGCAAAATCTCACGGGTTCGAGTCCCAGTAAGGACAGCATTTTTTAGATCGATTTATATTCAAAGGCAATGCCTTCAATAACTGGGCGTAGTGAGAGTGATTAGTTAACCACTAATTCTGTCCCAGTATTATCCTTCTATCCCTACTGCTTTCTTTAAAAAAGAGAAGTTGACCGACTGAGTAACAAACAGTTCTCGTAGAAAAACTTATGTTGAGATACCTTCATTTGAATGCCATATACTCCACGCTGAGACCGGACTTGTATTATAAAAATAAAATAATAATAACTGTCAATAATAATCACTTCTTGTCATTTTCACATTCATAAGTTAAAACTTAGTATTATATGTACAAGTTATTAATTAAAATATTACGATATAGTTAAGTCTGAAAACGTTTCTTAATGATTATAATCAAATTATCAATTGAAAGTTATCGATTATAAATTTCAATAAATTTACCTCCAAATAAATCCAAAACAATCACATTTCTAATATTTTATCGGTAACAAAATGTGTCTAGTTTTATGTATATTGTTATAGACTACAAGCTGAATGCATTAAAATTGTAGACATCATATTTCATTTACATGTAGACATATCTTTGCGCGAGATGTTACAAATAACCCCAATCTCTTCTTCACATCATATTCGATCTAGAAATTGTCCTTCTCATAAATAAAATTTCCATAAACCTTTCTCGCATGAGTTCCATGAGTAAAGTACGACACAATTAAGCTACGCATGCAAACATAACTAACATATTTAAAACAATGAAAAATATTAGTTTTCAATCTAGGTCAAATTAAATTTAAAAAGTATTGATTGAAGTATGGCTGAACATAAAGGTTAAAAATAATTATAGTTAGAATTATTTCAGCGTGAGGCCTCACACTGTCTTACAAATTTGTAATTTTAATAATTGTGTGGTACTTGAAGTAAGTTGCAAAAACTTTTAGAAATTAGTAAAGTCGTTAATAGAAACAAAACATTAGTAAATTACCATTTTAACCCGTAACATGCCATCCTAAAAAATCACGTTCCCTGCCATGATGGCATCTCAGTTTCACTGTTTATTGACAGTATTTAAACCTAAGTTAGAAGCTAAAAAATAATTTTAAAAATGTATATATGCTAGAATACCGAATAAATATTGAATAATTTAATGGCTCAACTATTTACGATTGCATTATGGGCATGGGGGTGTTAAATAAGGTAAGTGGATCACAATTGTTGAATTTATTTCCATTGGGATTTACCAACACATAATAAAAGTAATTAGTTTTTATTTATTTTTTATCAATGTCTGCTCTCAATATAAAATATATGGCCTCCTAATGGAGGTTTTTCAACATAAATTTTTCTACGAGAACTGTTTGTTTCTCAGTCACTCAACCTTTTTCAATGAGAGTATTAGTGATAGAAGGATAAGGCTAGAACAGGACTAGTGGTTAACTAATCGATTTCGCTATTCCCAGTTGCTAAAAAATCGGAAATGGTAGGAAGGAACTTTTAGACATCACATACACCCATGCCCTCGAACAGAAATCAATAAATCGATCGAAAAAATGCTCTTTGTTCTGGGACTCGAATCCTTGAGGTCTGGCACGAAAGACCACAACGCTAACCACTGCGCCATAGGAGCCGACATGTCTTCAATTAGTATTATTAATGTCTGTATCTTACCCTCTTCTTGCGTTTAGTGGAAAAGGACAAAGAAAATAATTTTATTTTGTAATTTATAATATAATAATAAGAATCAATTTTGAGTTTTTTCGTTAACGTTGCGATTGTCTGTAATGTTCCTCAAATATACGAAACACGTGTTACATTCTGTTACAGAACAAGTGGAATAACAAAGTTATCGAATTTAATTTTGTATGTTTAGATCTGGTATTGTGGTCACACATTCGACCAAAATTAAGTAAATAGTAGAATAATTGATTTTTCGCGAAATATAATATCAAAATTGCAGACTTTGTCTAGTCAAACATCATTTCCTACGTAATACAATTTCCACTACATATTTCGTATTCCCACAAGCAGTGCGGTCCGCGACCAGATAAAAGATAACCTTATCTGCCGTCTTCGGCTTATTACAACCACTATACAGGGTTAAAAACAAAGCAAAAAGGCCCCAGCTCCCATTGTGATGTCACCGCGCCGCGCGCATGAGTAGGCGAGCGTGTTTTGCTGGCCGGACCGCACTGAACAAAAAATCGATACACTATGTTTTTTTTACGAAATTATATACATTTCATGTTGTTATAAACTTGTTATTTTGCCTATTTAAGACAATTTGAGATCTTGATTAAGATTTTGATCTAAGATTTAAAAAAAATCTTGCTAATGGTAAGTGGATTATTAGTAAATGGCAATACTTTGAATATGACGAGTGGCTGCTCTTGTTGACATTGGAAATTCTTCCTTACAATAAGTTAGTGTATAGCATTTCCCTATTTAACTTAGGTCAATGTTGAATTAAAGCCAAAATTTTATTTCTGGTAAATTCGATAGTTATAGATATGTGATTTTTAAGATAAAATATTTAGTCTCTAGATCAGGGGTTTTCAAACCAGCGGTGGACTGCCAATACGTTAACAAGACGCTAGCTTAATCTCAAAGCAATTCTTGGTGTTCTGGGGAAGGAGTGATTTTTTTTATCACTTATATGCAACTAAATATATGCAACACTTAAATAAACAATCGACTCTTACTTTATACACTTATAATATGTAACAATATACAATTTTCCGTAAGCTTATCAATGTAAATGGCTAAAAATGTATTACTGTGTATAAGTTGTCATGTAACTGTGTGTCAAGTTGTCGTAGATAATATATAAGTCAGAAATTGCTGTTATATACTTATTTGATCTGAGAATATTGTTTTCTCTTAAATTAACAAGGGGCCCGCAAATTTAACGCGAGCCTCTCCGAGCCCCCTCCAGCCCACCCCTGTCCCAAACATACTTGCCCCATTCACCATTACTTAGAATATAATCCCTTCCCCTACCCAAGACAGTCTAACTCAAAAGATATATTCGAAATATTATAAAATACGTATTGTACACATTCTTTTTTAATGTGAATGTATTTATGTTCATGACATAATAAAATAATTGATATGATTTTTTATTAACTAATTACTGAAATTATTAAAGCGCATTTCAATGAATAAAAACATCAGTACAAGTACATGATATTCAAAAATCGTCAAGTGAAGTGATTTTTATAATAATTATTGATTAACATGTCATATTGTATTTAAAATAAAACTTAGAACCTAAAATAAGACCAGTTTTGAGCGTTTTGTAGAGGCGAAATTTTGTATTTCGTGATATGCGGGAGGATTTGAATTGTTTATGCGGTCCATAATAGAATCTATTGCTGCTTACAATTTTTCTTTTGATTTCCTCACTTACACTATTCTAGACATTGACTAGGTAACCATATATTGTATAAGGTAATCATATAAATGAACGCGATGAGAAAAGCTCGCGGCTGCCGATCGATTGTTACATAATAATAAGAATACTTTTTTAGAACCAAAAACCGATCAACTAGAAAGCCTGAGTTACACAAAACCAAATTATCATAAAGATTTGTTTTATACATTTATAGGAAGCTTTTATTATTCGCGCTTGTAAATAGACGTGAGAGATTTAGGTTTCAGAGTTGTCTTTGCGTTGAACGCTTTTTCCGTTCATAATTTTGATGATTTATTTCATTCTAAATTAGCCTCAGTCAGTTCAAGTTCATCCGTGCACTTGAACGCCTGAAGATGCCTTAAGGCGAAACCCGGGTCGTTAGTGACAAAACTTGTGTGAATTTATATAATTTGAACGATTCAAATTTGTAACTATGATGGTTTCAAATCACAAAATATGTTTTTTTACAAATAAATAGGTATTCATTTTCATATTAGATAACGGGTTATTATGTTGAAAAATCTGGCTTTCGAATGTTTGAAAATTGACAAACATTTATCGTGATCACACAACCGAATAGGCGAAAGCTCAACAGTGATGTCCGTTCAAACACAGACTAAATAAATTAATTAATTAAATAAACAGACAAACTTAGTTATTATTGTTTATTTAAATGTCATAAAGAATGACTACAAAATCACACAAATTAATTGCCAAATCCATGTTATACTTTCTTACGGCTCTCAATTGAGTCGCTGGTTTTAGTTAAAGTGCAAATAACGGTGTAGTAAATAATGAATTGTGATACGTATATCTGCGTCAACGGAAATGTATTCATAACAGCTACAATAACGTCCGTTAGACGGAGCTTTATAATTAACATATATCATGCATGAATATGTTATTTACGGAACGGTTAAATTAAATTTCGTTTCACATTTGTTTTTATCGAAATAATTTTTACCAAATAAATTTCTACTAAGCTATCGCCGGGCGTTGATTACTGTTACACATTTAATTTATCCCACAGGTTCTCAAACATTTTCTGTATTCAGGCAGAGTGATATATTTATAAGTGTGTCACAAAAATCATTTTATGAGATTTTTATTTATTCATTTTTACTATAACTTTTACAATGAAGAAAAAAGAAGAATATTTTTCGCGATCAGACAGAGTGAAATGTTTATAAGTGAGTGATTTTTATTTATTTTTACATGAACATTGCAAATGATTAACAGATTATAAATTTATAACTTTTACAATGAAGAAAAAAACAGAATATATTTGAATATTCAAAAGCGGTAGATTTTTTTTTAAATCTAAAATTGGAAAGAAAGTTAACTGAGTAAGCTCCGACAAACTCTAACTTCTTGTAGGGTGTTCACTGTCAATACTTGGTGGAAAAGCATTATATTAATTAAAACACAATATTCCTTTGTACTTTATTCAAGTTTATTTAAAAGGTCAGGACCGGTTTCACTCATTGCGAGCTGACAATTCAGTTGATAACGCTCACAATGAGTCCGGTCCTGACCTTTTAAATAAAGTGGAATAAAGTAAATTTGAATCGTTCAAACTATGTACATTCTCACAGATTTTGTCACTATCGACCCGGGTTTCGCCTTTCGGCATCTTCAGGCGTTCAAGTGCACGGATGAACTTGCACTTGAACGCCTGAAAATACCGTATAGCGAAACCGGTGACAAAATCTGTGAGAATGTACATAGTTTGAACGATTCAAATTTAATATTGAAATTCCATCAAGCACCTTCAGTCGAAATCTTAAATTATATGGAATAAAGTACAAAGGAATATTGTGTTTTTATTAAAATCTAATTATATTTATTAAAATTAGCATTCGTCGGAACTCACTCACGTTCACGTGGAATATGTTGACATCTGAAGCAATTTTGTTAAAAGCTGTTATAGGGTTATGTAAAGGTTGGAGTAGGTAGCACATTTTCGCTCTATCAGTTCCTTTGAAAACGTAAATGAATACATGTTTGGTGAGTTTTTATATGAAGGAATATGTGTAACAAGTTTTTTTTAGTTACATTTCATCCATTTTCATTGTGGGGTCGTAGGTTCTGATTTGGATTTATATATTCGTATCTAATGTCATCAGTGTCTTTATATTGTTTTTATACCTTCATACCCAACTCTATCCGATATCAAAAACATAACTTAGGTAGAGGAAAATTCTGACTCATTTTAATACATTCTTCGTTCATTACGCACTCCAAAGAGAGAAACGAGAGTAAAAAGTATTGTGAGTGTGCTCCATAAATGACCCATTTATTGTTAAAAAAAGAGTCTTTTATTTCTTATGAAGCAATAATATTTTTTTAACGAGGTTTTTTAACCAATGCTCGCTCACAAAGTGAAGCGTACGGCCTTCTTTTGTAGTTTCCCTTCACGAATGTTTTCCACAAGAACTACTCGTTACTCAATTGCTCAACCTCCTGTTTTCGAAGGGAGTAGAAATATAAGGATATGGCTAATAGCTTGGTAGTCACTTTAGTTACACCCAGGGGTGGGCTGGAGGGGGCTCGGGGAGGCTCGCGCGAGCCCCTTGTTAAATTTAGGCGCGGCCGGCGAGCCCTTTGTTAACTCGATGGTTGCCACAGAAGAGATATCTCGTAAATTTTTTCGTGCTCAACAGGCCAAAGACAAGTTATCTCGTCAATAACTAATTAAATTAATAGTTGGGATAAGGTAATAAAAGGTTAAGATAAGAAAATCATTTTGACGATCTTTTCGATTTTTTGTTCGAAGGCATGGGTGTTTGTGATGTCTACAAATTCCTTCCCACTCTTCCGATCCTTCAATTCAACTGGGCGTTACGTGAGCCATTAGTTAATCATTATTCCTGTCTTAGTCTTATCATTCTATACCTACTACTCTCTTTGGTTGAACGACTAAGTGACAGACAGTTCTCGTAAAAAAAACACTTTTGTTGTGATACCTTCATTAGGAGGCCTTAGGCCATATTGATATTGGAAGCGGACATGGATACAAAAATAGATAAGATTTACCGAGCCCCTTGTTAAGATATTGGCAGCCCACCACTGGTTACACCCCATTTTTAGCCATGTATGCTCTTAATTTAGAGAATATAAACTTTTTATGAAGCAAGAGCATCTTATTATTCAATCGCTAAATTTTTCTCCCAAGGCGCCGGAAACAGAAATAGTAACTACTATAATATTTTCCCTTCAAGATGTGACATTTAACATACATATTTGATTGGTGTTATTGTATATTTCTTACAGTACAATTGTTACACCGAACGTCTCGTATTTCAATCATCTTAGGTTGAGAAGAGTGGTGTCAAAATAGCGGGAGCAATACGCAAGATTTTGTTTTGCCGTTACCATAGTAATAATGTATTAAGATTAAGTGTTAATATTTTACTAGCTGTAAGCCCGTTGACCTCAACGGGAGGATTTTTGTTGCATTTTTAAGTAGTCAGAAAATTACAAACCTATTTATTGAATAAGCCAGAGATTCTAAAAATAAAATAAATATATCGGGGCATATATCGACAGCCCTGCCCTGTAGTATTTAAATTGTAAATTATTAAATCTTTGGAATAATGTTCAAGTTTGCTAACAATCATTTTTCATAGTAGCATAAATCGATCTCGGCGCATATATCGACAGCCCTGCAGTTTTTAAATTGTAAATTATAAAATTTTTGGAATAATGTTCAAAGTTGCTAACAATCATTTTTCGTAGTATATATTTTATTTAACTAATTTTCAAGTACGCTAACAAAAATATTTCGTAGAAAAAGAAAAAGACCCGAGGACATCAGTACGCACACATTTGTGAATTGTTAAATGTGATTTGTGAAAAGTGATTATTTTATCGACTATTAATATATAGATTTTGGAATTTTTAGAATAATCTAATATATTCTAATTTTTAGAATAATTTAATATCTACTTTTTTTCACTTCAATGGAATGTGAGAAAAAAGTCGGAAAATAAATGGGCAAAGAATTAAATTATATTTATATAAAAAATGCAATTTTCACATGCAAAATATTATAAATTAATTGGACATTTTATCAAAACAAAATAACAATCATTTTTCATAGTAGCATAAATCGATCTCGGCGCATATATCGACAGCCCTGCAGTTTTTAAATTGTAAATTATAAAATTTTTGGAATAATGTTCAAGGTTGCTAACAATCATTTTTCGTAGTATATATTTTATTTAACTAATTTTCAAGTACGCTAACAAAAATATTTCGTAGAAAAAGAAAAAGACCCGAGGACATCAGTACGCACACATTTGTGAATTGTTAAATGTGATTTGTGAAAAGTGATTATTTTATCGACTATTAATATATAGATTTTGGAATTTTTAGAATAATCTAATATTCTAATTTTTAGAATAATTTAATATCTACTTTTTTTTCACTTCAATGGAATGTGAGAAAAAAGTCGGAAAATAAATGGGCAAAGAATAAAATTATATTTATATAAAAAATGCAATTTTCACATGCAAAATATTATAAATTAATTGGACATTTTATCAAAACAAAATTATCAAAATTTTGACTTATTCTCCAAATAGAACTTGTTTTTTAGAATATATATATATAATGATTTTTACTGACGTTATTTTATAACTCATACTGAAACTATGCTTTCGCCAACAACTAACTATACCACGTATGTACCTAGATTAAAAACAAATCTTGAAATAATTGCGTCTTATATTTATTTTTTGAAAAAAATATTTCGCTAGTCAATCGGATTTTGTTATTTTGGTAGCATTTATTTTCATACGATCAAGATGTACTGTGATTTAAAAAGAAAATTTTCAAAAAAAAAAAATGTTATAAACCCAAAAAGAAGCGCTCTAGGCTAGATTCGAACCAAGTTCCTACAGATTACCAGCCGAGCGGCTTACCGCTAGGGTACAGAGGAATAAAGAAATGTTCGTAAAATAAAATATATATAATATGCAAGGTTCCAATTTCAAACGAAATTTAATATATAGTTTCTATTTTTATCGCTGCCGATAATTGTGACGTTAGCTCTCATTGTTTGACATATCGTTCCATTTTCAAATTTTTATTTTAAATACACTATTTTTATCGCCTTGATATTTATGACGTTAGCTCAGTTGATAGAGAGCTCGACTGGTAATCCAGAGTTCTGTGTTCGATCCACGGTCGCGGCGTTTTTTTGTATGAAATTTTTTCAGCGATTTGATTTGTTTCGTCAAATAATAAACAGTGTATTGGGAAAATATGTCTTTAGTATGAATAAAAAAAATAATTAATGGCGACAGCGGGGCAGGATTTGGGGAGGGGGAGGAGGACCGTCTTTCTTGACGTCATCGAAAAGGCGAAATCGCGACCATATACAAACGAAAAAAGAGTATGTCTTTAGTATGAAAATAAAAAAATGGTGACAGCAGCGGGGCTGGGGCGGCGGAGGGGGAGGGGAAATCGGGGACAATTTACAGACGGACGGACGGACGGACGGACATTATCGACTATTAATATATAGATTCGTAGCGTTCCAGGGATAATTAACGTAAATGCTATTTTATCACTGAACTACAAAATCAATAGGTCAAAAAATACTATTTTTATTATTTTAAATTAAATAAACATTTTTTTCAAAAATATTTATTATAGACAATAAATACATGAAGAATTTAAAATCAGTGAAGGGTATAAATGTTAAATTTGAATATTATTTTATGAAATATAACCGCCCCTGCATATATATACAAGGGGTGCATTGATCCAATGCCACATTGATCGGCCGCCAATTGTATATATATATTGATAGCCAATAATGTCTGAGTGTTGGCTGAGTGTAGGTCCTCGATTTCGGCTTTTTTTTCTTTTTCAGATTGTCATAAAAGTATTCATGATGACGATTGTATTGTATCACTGAATCGTTGATTTCACATTTAAAAAATCTGCCGTGGCTTGGGCTCGAACGTGGATCTTTGGATAATCAGTTGAGCTTTCTATCCACTGAGGTACGTCACATTCCACTGGAGTGAAAATAATAGTTCAATATATTTATTATTTAGTAATAAACGGAACACCATGTATAGAATCTATCGCACGTATTTATAGTACACACTTTTACGGTGTTAGATAACTTGGCCACCTCTGGCTGATATACATAATTCCGATTATTATGATCGTTATTCAGAGAAACGGTACCGATCTGCAGTATGAAATAATAAAGTAGATGACCATAGCAAAGGCGCAATGGCTGTGGTCCGTTCGTATGCAATTGCAGGCAGAGCGTCAAACCGTTGACTTTATTGTAATAGCCTGGCAATTTGCACATTTGCGGAAGAATGGAGAATCTAAAATTGCTTTATATCAGGCGCGGTTCAAGGGATGAATATAAGCGAAAAATAACAATACAGTTAAATACAATAAACTAAAAAGTAACTTTAACTCATATTAAATACTTGATTTAAATAAATGACACGGACATATGGATGTAGCTCTTGCGTTCTGGCACATTTTCTCTCGGCATTTTTAACTTTTCCGGTTCTAAGCTCAAGAAATGCGACCCCAATACCCACATTTTCTTAAATATCTATTTTAATATGGGTGATACAATGTTTATAATTAAGGTATTCTTATATCATAGTTTTTTGGACCTTTTGTAGTTTATATAAATACGCGATGCGATAACGAGATAAGCGCCCGCTTATCAGCGATCGTTTGTAAGATAACTGCGCTGAACGCGTCAGTTGCAAATTTATATTTGTATTGGAATGACGTCTTTTTTACGCGCAACTTAAAATATGATTATTTATTAAAAAACCACAGATATTTTAAAGCCCTTAATTTTTTTTTTTTTGAAATTCATAAGAATAAGGCCAATAATGAGGAAACCACTGGGGTCCCTAAACGAACCCCATCGGTGGAGAAGTATTTTTCTAGTCTCCGAGCCGCGAGAGTTAATGTTTCAAATCAAAATTCGCAAAACTTTATTTATATTTTTATTTGAAAACTTTTAAATAATTGTTTATTTGGTTTGTCTCTTTTGAATGAAGTGTACCAGATACCGTAACACACATAAATAAATGACATGATAAAATAACAATACCAGATCCAAAGAGTATCTCTGTGATGAGAACCAGGAGTCTAATGATTGAGTGCGGTATTTGTGTCACGTGGATTCCATCAGCAAGAGTTTTGTCACTTTTATTCATTAAACTCGTCGGAGCATCCTCGACACTTCAATCCCTTAAAACAAGTTGACCGAAAGTCACTCATGTTAGGGATGGGCTGGAGGGGGCTCGGAGAAGCCTGTGCGAGCCCCTTGTTAATTTAAGAATAAACCATATTCTCAGATGAAATTTGTATATAACTGAAATTTCTGACAATATTATCTACAACAGCTTCAGTATACACAGTGGTACATTTTAAGTCATTAACATACAATAAATTGCATATTTTTACATATTATAAATGTATTGAATAACCATTGTTCACTTATTTAAGTATTGGATATAAATGCTTAGGAGTGATAAAAAATGGTAGCCGGTAAATTGCTCGAATGGAAATTGCTCGAATTACAAATTATTCGAATTGCTTGGTTATTTAAACGAGTTTTCACGACTTTTTCTGCGAATTTCATTTTTATCTTGTGCGACACTTGTTTAGAGAGTGAAATATAAAAATATTTTTCGTAAGTATTTATTTTAACCGTGTTCGCTCCAAATGCGGAACATATGATCTTTTAATGGAGTTTATCTCAACAGAAGTGTTTCTACGAGAACTGCTTATTAATTAGTTACTCAAACTGTTTCTATATATTTCCAGAACACATAGAAGACTAGGGCTAAGACAGAACAAACGGACAAAACAAACGGAAACAAATTGATTATCTTGTTATTCGAGCAATTTCCATTCGAGCAATTTACCGGGAACCATAAAAAATCACTCCTTTCCCAGAGCACCGAAAATTTCTTTGAGTTTAAGCGACGTATTGGAAGCCCACCACTGACTCAGAGGAAGACAAAGCTTCTGTGATTAATGTCACCAATTTGATTCCAAGTACGAACGGTTTTTTGTTCAATGAATTTATCGATTTCTAATAGGGTAAAATATCAAGGTATTTCAGTTCTACAGTTTTTTAAAAAGCTAAAGGTTGATAGCTATTTCGGCTTACGCCATCGTCAGAACTACGATGGCGTAAGCCGAAATAGCTATCAACCTTTAACTTTTTAAAAAACCGTAGAACTGAAATACCTTGATATTTTACCCTATTAAAATGGAGTTCTACCAAGTAAATGCCAAATCAATGAATAAATTATCGATTTCTGATCGATTCTATCGATCGTCAGAACTGACGATGGCGTAAGCCGAAATAGCTATCAACCTTTAACTTTTTAAAAAACTGTAGAACTGAAATACCTTGATATTTTACCCTATTAAAATGGAGTTCTACCAAATAAATGCCAAATCAATAAATAAATTATCGATTTCTGCTTAGAAGATTGTTTGTTCATCCCACCCTTCCAATCCTAAAATAAACGAGAGTGATTAGTCAATTACTAGTCTTGTCTTATCTTTATTCTTCTATCCTTACACTATTCGCAAAAAAATAGGTTGAGCAACTGAATTAAGAGCAGTTCTCGTAAAAAAAACTTCCATTAAGAAGCCATATGCATATATGGATAAGAAAAAAAAATAGTAAAAAAATCTTGATAAGAAGTGATTTCCAGTATCTTTTTTTTTTTTTTTTAAAGCACTGCGTTTATGAGTTGTATAGTATCAAAAGTATAACTATCCATTTTTAGAGGTTTCGAGAAAAATACGGAAAACCTATTGTTGGCCTTTTGAGTTTTATCAATTTAAACTCAATTTTAAACATAGCTCATCAACGAGGGCAACTTACAATTTGTATGGGACATCACTTAAAGTAACTCTGTGATTGGTCGAAATCCTGTTCTACTTTTGTTTCCAACGTCGTGGACAGTACAGTTGATACCAAGCATCATTTTCTTTTGCGTTTTTGTACCACATTTATTTGATTTTTAAACATTTTTTTAAATTTCTAACCATACACTATAACCAGCAGAATAATGTGACAGCATTAGTTTAATTTCGACATACATTGGATAGTTCTGCTTTTGATACCAGACGACTCGTATGTAATATATTTTGATCGGCTCACGTGTATGTAAGATTTAAAATAAAAACACATAATGTGTATTGTCTTGATCCGACACTGTCTTGTGATATGATTATAATGAACGGTTCTTTATGTCGACACAAATTGTATCGATTGTGTCGCTCGTGTGGGTAGTTAATTTCAATTTGACAGATTGTGTGAAGTGATTTATCGATTTTCAGTTGTTTATAGAATATTACGCTGCACTTAACTATTTGTAAAAACACACGGATCGTGATTTTCTATTCTTTTTCACGGGGTAGTAGGATTTATAACTTGACCTGTACTATCTACAACATTGTTTATTATTTACATTGTACGCTAATATAATTAATAAATTATTCAATGAAAAATAAATTGAATCTATTAAAATTACTATTTTATATAGAGAAATTGTTTGTTTTCCAATAAAAAAAACATAGAATAAATAAATAAACGATGACAGTAAATGATGATTTGAAAACATGTGATAATAGTTTTGGACAACTAGAGCACGGGTTCCCAACCTGGGGTTCGCGAAGGGTTTCCTGGGGGGGTCGCCAACTTTTTCGATTTTGGAGATTTGAACAATATAGCAAATCGAGGATTTCAAATTCCCCGGTGAGCTAAAAAAAAGGAGTTTCGGAGATAATCCGGGAAAAAAGTATAGCAAATCAAGGATTTCAAATTCCTCGGGGAGGGGGGGGGTCGCTAGTCACATGGCTTTTATAAAAAGGGGTCGCCACACGAAAAAGGTTGGGAACCTATGAACTAGAGTTTTCAGGAAAGTAAAAAATTGTGATGTTTAAATGTTACAAAAAGAGTAACGTATATAAATCTGCAAGTGTGATTCGTGATCTTTCAGACCATTTCTTACATTAAAATAAATATCGACTACTTGATATAATTTTAAATAGGTAGCTGTTTTTGTTATATTTGAGCACTACTAACTAAATGTGAATTCAATAAGTTCTATAAATATAATGATGATTTTATACTCTTGATTCAATATAATATGTTTAGTTACCGACATGAATTGTATTGCTTCTTTTTAAAATTCTAAAAGTAATTATCAGGTCGAATAAATAAACTGTTGCTTCTTACAACAATTTATTCCACAAGAACAATAAAGGATCCTTCTTTGTCTTCTTTAGCCATGTCTGATCCTAAATTATAGCATATGGGTACCTCTAACTTGTCACATCCATGAATACTACCGGCTTGCTTGTTGTACATAATTCGGGGCGCCAGATTGAGCCAGCTGAAATGTGACATACCAAAATCAAATATATAATGTGTTTGATTTCCCAATAAATATTATTATATTAAACTATTAAAGAGTTAAATGTTAGTTCCTCGTGAATATGCACTATATTAATAAAAATAAAACATATTTTTTCTACTGATTTCACAATTTTATAAATTTATTCAACTTGATAAGTAAAATGTCTCGCAGATTACATTTTTAATATCAAGCAGAAAAACGAATCAACTGGAAAGGTTATTTATTGACACTAATCAATAGGAAAATGAAACAGTTGGTACGCGAAATGAATATACATTTATTTCAAAATTATTAAAGAACATATTTCGCTTCCTTTTTAAAATTATATTACTTAATGCATTTGTATTGGTAAAAGTAATCTAACGCTATTTTTTAAGTATAATTTAAGAGTGAGTAAAATTATTTACAACGACATATTATAGAAATAGAAAAACATTCGTGCAATTGATAAAATCAAAATAAGATTTTAAAATCATCGCAGTTGAGTAAAGCGTCCTTATTATTATATTATAATAAAATTTTGCTGTGTATAATGAATAAAAAACCAGTGGCGTACTTAAGCAGTCACCTATCACATTTTTAAAATAAATTAATTCATCTCAACCAAAACGCAGTATTTTTTTATACGTATTAATAACAACATCCCTTTTTTCAACATTTAACAATCCCCCATTCGTCAATTACTACTTCAGCACTTTATTAGCTATGAATGTCTAATAAAATCTGTAAATAATGAAAAACTAGTGCTGATATTTATGATTTGTTATTGTTGAATATAATTAAAAAAGAAATCGGGTGTTTTGACTGATGTAAATCAATTTATTGCAAGAAAATAAGAGGTACCACTGGCACTCTGTTCATTACATTCAGTAAACTGTTAGAGGAATGGTATAATAAGGAATGCTTGTTGATTGACTTGGTAGAACTCCATTATAATATGGTAAAAATAGCAACTTATTTAGTTCTACAGTTTTTTTTTATTTATTAGTTGATAGCTATTTCGGCTTTAGCCATCGTCAGAACTATGATTAAACTTAAATTTAAGCTATATATACTGGCTCCGAAGAGATACACAATGCATCTTGTTATTCAAATTACAATTATAATATTACACTTATTTAATAAACTAAAAAACCAAATACGTTGCTATTTTTACCCTATTATAATGGAGTTCTACCAATCAAATACCAAGTCAATAAATAAACTAGTGGTGATATTTATGATTTATTATTGTTGAATATAATTAAAAAAGGAATGGAGTGTTTTGACTAATTTAAATCAATTTATTGCAAGAAAATAAAAGGTAGGTGTTTAAGCACACCATCGGCACTCTTTTTATTAGATACAGTCAACTGATAGCGGAATAGTATAATAAGGAATGCCTATCTTTAAAAAATATATCAAAAACACGAATGTTTGCAAAAAAGTAATGTAATAATTATTCTTATTCATAGACGTCGCTGTAAACCTTATCAATACGGAAAACTTAAGACAATTAAATAATTAAACAAAACATATTAACATTTATGATTCATATGAATGCAGTTTCAGTTTAAATAAACTTTTTGATTTACCATATATGTTACAAGGGGCGTTGTGGTTTTGCAAAACGTTTGCGAACTCCTTCGTCACAAACATTCTAATTTTATTGGGTCGCTCCGTATTACTGTATTATTGATATTTAATATGATAATTTAGTATTGGGTCGCACCATTAGATATCGCGGCTCTTAAATTCATACACAATAAATTGAATTTAATAATAATATAATCGGTCGGATTAAATTGAAAATGAAGAAAAAACCACGAGGTGGGCACTGGGCATTGAACCTGTCAGGTTATGGTGTCATTTGCAGCACGGTAAATTCCATTTCGGCTTCAGTGTCAGCATCAATATCATCTGACTCCGAGTCCATCATTTTGTTAATCGACCGGCTATTAGAGGATTCCAATCGCATTCACTAGAAGCATAAAACCCGATAATAACTGCTTTGATTAAATAGTTTAGTATTAAGAGCAAGCACATCATATAATAGTATACATTTTAAAATAATGGATGTATCGATCGTCTAAAAGAGGCATGCCCAAACTGGTTGACGGATTGACGGTTTTGTGTAGCCCTTTCAAGGTTTTCAATTATACTGCATCTCCTGATTTAAAAAAGGAGCTTATAGATCACTTTTAGGGTGTTCATTGCCAATACTTGTTGGAAAGGCATTTTATGTATAAAACACAATGTTTCTTTGTTCTTTATTCCACTTTATTTAATAGGTCAGGACTGGCTTATAGACTTATAGAGCTTATAGAATTGCAATCAAATTTCAATTTCAATGAAAGCCATGTTCAATGAAAATAAAATAAAAGAAATTTATAAAAAAAAAGTATTTTTTTTAATCCACGTCTGCTCCTAATGTGGAGCATATGGCCTCCTAATGGAGGTATCTCAACAGATTTTTTTTTTCTACGAGAAGTGTTTGTTATTCAGTCGCTTAACCTCACTTTTTTTCAAAGTGGTTGACTAATCGTCATTACTGCATCCAGTTATTAAAGGATCAGAATGATAGGAGGAGAGGAAATGATGTGAATTGACATCACAAACACCCAGTCTTCGATCACAACTTTGAATTGAATAATTCTCAAATTCACTGTGATCTTACTGGGAATCGAACCCAGACCTGCGTGATCGGTAGAGCAAGCTCTAACCAACTGGGCCACAGCAGGTGACGAAAATATATACATGAAGATAAATTTCTGAAATAAAGGCAATTAGTAATGTGATTTTATAGCTCCGTTTGGCACCACATATTGCTGCGAGTCGTTTTTCTTAATGTTAAAACTCGTAAAATCGAAGCTTAGAAACAGGTTGACTGATGAAAATTTAACTTATCTACTATGATGCGTGACGTCCAAATTACCGACCGATATTGAAAAAATAACATATAATAAAAATAAATGGAAAAAAGATTTAAAAAAAAAAACAAAAAAAATTCTATTGTTAGTTGTTTGTTTTTAATGTAAAAATATCATATTATTATTAAGGTTTAAAATATTTATGTGTGACCCATCAGTGACATGTGTTATTTTATTTAGCCCACCAAGTGACTTCAGTTGGGCATCCTTGGTCTAAAACATAGTTTCTCAACGTTTCTGAGCTCGTGGCTCCTTTTGAGTCTCATATTTTTTCGTAGCCCCATACCCGTAGTTATCAATTTTTCAAAACTCGGCGAGTGTAAACAAAGTGAGAAAATGAAAGATTTCAAAATAGTTTTCAACTCGAACACCATATTTTTTTTACTTAATTCACTGACCGATTTCTAAAAAGTGGGTATGAAACGACATTGCTGATTTTTTTAAATAAGCTATTTAATATATGGTTTGGTTATCAAGGTAAAACATAATGAATATTATGAATTAAGTTCTTAATATTATCATGAATATTCAATTATTGAATTGATCCGTACTAGTCTATATGACATGGTCGGTCCATCCACGTCAGATTGGGTATATGTATGATGAAGTCGGTCGATGACTCTTCGAGTTCGCCTCGTCTCCAACTGTCACTGTCACAGACCACGAGCAAGTGGAACTCGCCTCCTAAGCTCGCCTAGTTTCGAAACTGTCTTGCCCAGTGACAGAGGTATGCAATCATTATTAAATTTATTCTCTTTTTTAACCGGTGAAAATGTAGACTAAAATTGTTAAATTTAATATGACAAATGAGTAATATTTCTATACGAAATTTATATAACTTATAGGTACTTTCATTATATGAATTAATATACTTTCCGATTTCAAAAATAAATAGTGCCTGTACATATTACGCTTTTCAAAATAAAAATAAAACGAATACAAATCTAATTGATTTTTTTATGTAGTATAAAAAGATAAACTGGCGCATTGCTTATTTTCTGTACGTAATTGATACGCATCATTTGAGCACTCGAGAGGTGAAGTGAGCCAACTAGTAAAATCTTGGACTTTTAAGTACAATCACGTCTTTACTTGGTGTTTTGGTAGATTGTATATTTTTATTTTACGGAGGTAACAATATTGTAACGTGTATAAACTGGGTTACTTCACTTTTACGATACTTTAAGACGTGTAGAATATTACAACGCATCAACATATTTTTTTATAAAATACCACTTGGCTCACTTCACCTCTAATGGGCCCATTGATGTATTGTTTTTAAATATATATTTTTAACAAGATTGTTGGAAAATTTGAATCTTTCAATTTTATACGCTTCCACACGTTTTATCACTAACGAATCGGGTTTCGCCTTTCGGCATCTTCAGGCATTCAAGTGCACGGATGAACTTGAATTGACCGTGCACTCGAACGCCTGAAGATGCCGAAAGGCTAAGCCCGGGTCGTTAGTGACAAAATCTGTGGAAATGTATATAATTTGAACGATTCAAATTTAATATTGAAATTTCACCAAGCACCTTCAGCCGAAATCTTAAATTATATCGAAATATCATTTTATGGTTTTTCAAATATTTATTGAATTGAAAATTAAATGAGTGAAAATATGAGACAAACAATAATAATTATATTTTTATAACTCCGTTTAGATGTGTCAAAACTTTGGTCGGCTATACATTAAAAGTTTTACTCCCGTTGTGGTGTAGTTGTTAAGAGCTTGCTTTTGCAATCAGGCGGTTCTGGGTTCAACTCCCGGTAAGGTCAATGTCAAATTTAGATTTTTCAATTTAAATTTGACACCTAATACGTGGGTACATGTGATGTCAATTCACTTCGAGTTGATTTCGAATGACTTTCTTAATGAAATTCTCATCGAGTGTTTCTCGTATGATGTAATGTTTCTCTATGGAACTAAGCCATCGATATGTTTGCTTTATTTTATATGATATTCCAATTTATTTGATATATTTTTGTTGCTCGATTAATTTTAAATGGCAAGTTACTATGCCATAGTTTTATGTCGCGTTGAACACTCCTGGCGTTGATCCAAATACGTCTCCGTGATGCGACGTGCGTCGAGTGGCTGCTCATCATCATGCCAAGATAGGTGCAATTGTGTCAACGGCGCATGCGATTACACACAAAACGAGATCATTAATAATAAATGTGCAAGTATCTTTTCTACCTAATAACTTGAATGTACAAGCGTGCCTTTGGAGATGATTCCGAGATCTGGAGCAGATAATACTCTTAAGAAGTTTTGATGTCTCAACACTAGATTGTTTGTTTTATTGGTTTTCACTTCATAATGCATGGTAATAAACATAATTTACCTCACAAGAATTCTTTTTTATTTTCGACTCCAGCCCTTCACTACTAGATTTAAACACAAAATTCTACTTCCCTTTCATGCTTTTGGTTCGTTTTTTTTATATGATTAATGTTGAATAACCAAACTAATAAGTAACAAAACCAATGCAGAAACTATTGTAGACTTGAAAAGCCTATATAATAAAAAATATAACTTGTTTGCGATATGTTTTCCACTACTCTCTTTTTCCTTTCGTCACAATTTATTGTTCACTTTTAGGGTGTTCACTGTCAATACTTGGTGGAAAGGCATTATATTAATAAAAAAACAATATTCCTTTGTGCTTCATTCCACTTTATTTAATATTTCAGGACCGGTTTCGCTCATTACGAGATCAGTTGACGATGCTTGTAATGAGCGAAACCGGTCCTGACATATTAAATAAAGTGGAATGAAGTACAAAGGAATACTGCGTTTTTACTAATACAATTTATTGTTTTACTTATTAATAAAAACGCAATATTCCTTTGTACTTTATTCCACTTTATTTAATAGGTCAAGACCGGTTTAGCCCATTGCGAGCGTTGTCAACATGCTTGCAATGAGCGAAACCGGTCCTGATGATTATAAGTGGAATAAAGTACAAAAGAATATTGTGTTACTATTAATATAATGCCTTTCCACCGAGTAGTGACAGTAAACACCCTAAAAGTGATTATTGTTTTACAATTACCCTTCCCACTGAAGGTGACGTTATATATATATATATATATTATAAATATTTCTTAACAGATATTTATTAAATGTTAAATGATTACTACCACTTACTTGATCCCTCTTGCCAAAGAATTGAATTTTTAAAAAATCCATACTATATTTAAGGTATTCTAACGAGCTCGAATCCCATTATTGACTGCTTTATAAATTGATTTTCCAGTCGGTTAACAATGAATCAATTAACTAAACACTTTCCCTGTCCTAGCTTTTTCCTTATATACCTACTCTCTTCGAAAAAGAAAGGTTGGTACAAATTATTTAGAAGCAGTTTTCACAGAAATACTTATGTTGAGATTTACAGAATTAGGAGTCCTTCTCATTGGGAGTGGAAACTTAATAAAACTGTCCTATATAATAATGAATTCTGTATTGATTTTTGATTCTTTAGAAAGGCATCATATAGGAATTTTCTTTGAATAACAGTATTTTTTTATTATATTATAAACTGTTGCCGTAAGTCAAAAGATAGAAACCTGCAAACATCATATTTATAGAAATGTATTATATATTTAAATACATCTTAAATATTTGGAGAGGTATCATATATATAAATATTATATTGTATATAGGATTGAAAAATAGTTTAAATTATTTTTTTCGTAAACTTTTATTGTACATATTTCAGAGATAGGTAATGATGCCAATCGAATATTCGATATCCAAATATACATATTTGGCTCTTTTTCAATATTTGGGTGATCAAATGTTTGATAAACTATTATTTCACTAGTCAACACTAAAAATGTATTGCGTCCCGTCAGAACTATGAAAAAAATTAATGTACATCATGGAATTCATATACAATAATATATTGTACGAATTCTATAAAGCTTTAATATTCAATATTTGAATATTTTTATTAACAAATATTTGAAATCCATAATTGTAGAACATCTTTATAAACTTGTTTTTTTTTATTATTAATTATAGTAGTACAAGGTATTGAAAATTTTGCGAAGAAGAAGATACACTAAAAATATTTACCTCTTAAAATTGTTGACGTAAAAGTAAAAACCAACTCTTAAAATTATGTTCTTCTGAAATGGTGTCTTCAGCATTTTAAATTGCAACGAAACCGAACCGTTATTTTAATGTAAGTTTATTGCAGCTTCTGAAGTACTGGTGAACTTTTCAAAAGCTCAGTGATTGCTGCAAGCCTTCCCGAGGAGAAAAGGCACCCGTCAATTATTCGATCATCTTTGACGACCGGGTGATAAATTTTTATTATTAAATGACTGTTTATACAGACTGGATTTTTTCTTTTATGGTGTAGTCAACATTTTTTTTTATCCTTAGGCTCTGAGTTGGCTATACAATGAAATTTTATCCAAGATTTATGATTAAACTTGAGCAAATAAACAATAAAAAAATTAGTAAAAACACAATATTCCTTTGTACTTCATTCCACTTTATTTAATATGTCAGGACCGGTTTCGCTCATTACGAGACTCATTACAAAGAAATATTGTGTTTTTACTAATATAATGCCTTTCCACCAAGTATTGACAGTGAACACCCTAAAAGTGTTCAATAAAAAAAAAAATGTTTATTTGCGATTGAGACCTTTGAAATAAATTAGCCCCTTGCAAAAAATGGTGCTGAAACTTGTGGTCACCTTAATCGTTTTTGCTGTAAGCAGACTAATGAGTGAATTTTGGTTTTTGTCCTTACACTATTCATCATGTTTTGCATCTTTCGCCTGATTTTCATCTCCAGTTATCAGATTTTTTTTTATTATTTAAATACCAAAAACTCTTCACAAGCATTCATTTCCTTACCCAATTCTCTTAATTTATCTAGTGTGGTAACCATTTGCCACGTTTCCACTCCCAATCCCGATTGTTTAACTTTAACGGTTCTAAGCTCAAGAAATGCGACCCCAATACCCACATTTTCTTAAATATCTATTTTAATATGGGTGATACAATGTTTATAATTAAGGTATTTTTATATCATAGTTTTTCGGACGTTTTGCAGTTTATATAAATACGCGATAACGCGATAATGCGATAACGAGATAAGCGCCCGCTTATCAGCGATCGTTCGTAAGATAACTGGGCTGAACGCGTCAGTTGCAAATTCATATTTGTACTGGAATGACGTCTTTTTTACGCGCAACTTAAAATATGAATATTTAAAAAAAAAAAACACGTATTTTTATAAAAAAATGTATGAGGAATAATGCAGAGAGATATTTTAAATCCCTTGGACTATTTTTTTTTATTCATAAGAATAACACCAATAATGAGGAAACCACTGGGGTCCCTAAACGACCCCCATCGGCAGAGAAATATTTTTTTAGTCTCCGAGCCGCGAGAGTTAATCAGTACACACTTTATTTCACTTAAGAAATGCTTGCTAAAACGTACTGCGAAATCATTGAAACCAATTTAATATTCTTTCAAAGCTACAGTAGGAACTTGACTGACCGGTGGGACCAGACGTTGGACTGACTTCAATAATTGTCTATCTACAGACATTTCCGTAAAACTGTTATCAGTATTCTGTACTTGATTGCCATAGTAACGACCTGTCTTATCAGATCACCGTTAATGTTGGACAATCTTGACAGCGAAACAGTAATTTAAATTACAAGCTCGCTTGAAAATTTGGAATCAGAGCTTTTGTTATCTCTATCAATTATTTGTAATTTAATAAGCAGTTTTAAACGCTTTTAAATGATTTACAGTGTCTAAACGCAATTACTCGTGATTTTTGTTTGAATAAAGTGCGCTGAAATATAGCCAAATAATTTATATTAGTAATATCTTTAATCTAATCAAACCAGTTTGGATGTCAACCAAAAATCACAATATGAAGAACGTCCATAATAAACGTTGTAGAGTTTTCTTAGCCAATCAAAGATTTACATTAACCTTTTATCTGCCATAAGCGTCTTAAGGCGCACAATTTTCCGTGGACGGGACGCCGGTCATACAAATTATGCGTCTTAAGACGCTCCGCTTTAAAAAGGATTTTAGTAGCCTAAATATATTATTTTAAACATACAAATATGTTGAACACGTGACGAAATTGGCGCACTCTTCATTTATTTGGTAAGTTTTTATAAATAAACTTTAATAAATTGTCAAACACGATATATTTAGAAGGTTTTATTTTTACAATAAAATTTGCGGCGTGCTAGGTACCGCAATACATACACATATCGGCAGTTAAAAAGTTAAAGAACAAAATTTGTTAGAAATTGATGCATTTAAAACAAATTTTGGTGTATATCGTGCTTCATAAACCTGTTTCAGATTTGAACTCTTGTTTTGATGGGCCCACGTCTGATTTATAGCGTTCGACTAAATTTAAAAATGTCAATTGTAAAAAGATAATATTCCATTTATTTGAGACCGATTTGTCTTTTTTTATACAGCTGAAATTTGTTTTGAGATAATTGATTTTTGATATTTACGAATCCATAAAATCATTCTCCGAATGGATAATTTTTTGAATTTACTTTTAAAAAGATTTATGAATCTTTATTTAAAAATATGGATTTATGTATGCGATGCTGTCACCCCTATAAAAGAGGGTTAGATAAATCGATTAGATAACTACTTATAGTTTCATTACTCCCATCGTTGTGAGGGTAAAAAACTGACAAACTTTTCATTTGTAAATTTTTGTTTAAGTCAATCAGTCTTTCTCAACCTTATTAGAGCCATTGCTTTGAAAAAAGTAAACTATTAAACATAACTATTGGTGTACAGCTATTTACATTAAAAGTTGGTCTATGCTAATGATTTTAATGCAAAAGAACCTTGATACACTGACCAAAAAAAAAAAAGATTTCACCCGCCAGAAATTTTGGCGTAACTATTGATAAAAATAACTGATTGCATTATCACAATACCCATTTTTTTAAAAATATAAAGATACCACTCTATTAGACAAAGTATTCATTTAGATTTAGGGCGATGTTCTTGAGTAACCCTGTCATTATGCTCCACACTAGGAGCGAACGTTAAAAGTGGGTAATAACGTTTAAAATATTTATTAGCTATTGAAATCCGAAATATTGTAATATATATTGTAATTAAATCATGTAATAAAACATACCAAATATTTTTTTCTTTGCAGGTAAGCAAAACGATGGTGGCTCAAAATTCAATTGAACTTTTGAAAAGGTAAGTGAATTAAATATATCGAGACATTGTTTTATTTTTTTTACATCTCCATTCACGAATTATTGCACTTTTTTGCACAATAATTAACTTCGTAATTAGTTAAACGCCTTATTTCTTCGCTCACTATTTAGAGTACATATATTGCCATTTGCCATCGCGCGAAACCTCCAAGATTTTCTATTCCCCCCAGTCTTCTTGCTTCCTACTAAGTCATTCCTGCGTTTTTAATACACCTTATAGATGGTCATCAGCAGCGTTACTCAGAAATGGGATCCAATCTTTTGGTACAGGCAGGATTTAGGTACATTTCGAACATTCGCAAGATAATATGTCTACGCAGTGGCAGATTACCCTATAACCAAATGAGGCTCGCGAATCGCAAGGGCCTCAAAACTAGCTTATATAATATAACCCATATAATTTTTGTTCAGATTTTTATATGTTTTTTATTATTTTACTGGGAATTTTCCGATGTTTAAATGTTATCCGAAAACAGGTCCTTTAAATTGCGTTGCGCTTGTTTTATTGCAAAATATCTGTCGATTTAAAAGTTTTCACTGTCAATAAATACTTGGTGAAAAGGTATTATGTGATAAATATGTTTACACCTTCGCCGGAAGTATCATCAGACTTAACTTCGCAAAGTTTACATCATCAAAAAATAAAACAACAATGTTAACAAATTAAATTTTATATTAAATAAAACACTCTAAAGAAAAAAATAATATTACCAATTTTTACTTATAAATAGCCAGTTCAAGTACAATCGTGCACTTGATAAAACCTGAAGATGCCGAAAAGCGAAACCCGGGTCGTTATCGACAAAACTTATGGAAGAGTACATAATCAAAATAATTTAAATTTGATATTGAAGTTCCCATAAGAACCTTAGGTCGAAATTCTAAATTATAAAAATAGTTCGACTGAAGGTGCTTGGTGGAATTTCAATATTAAATTTGAATCGTTCAAATTATGTACATTCACACATATTTTGTCACTAACGACCCGGGTTTCAGCGTCAGTTTAAGTTCATCCATGCACTTGAACGCCTGAAGATGCCGAAAGGCAAAATCCATGTCGTTAGTGACAAAATCTAAATTTTGTACTGTATAATGTTTATCCTTATCAGTTGGAATGCTTGTGACGAGCGAAATCATTCCTGATAATATAAAATAAATTTACAATCAGTAAAAAATAGTGTTTTTTTTTTTGTATTATAAAATATCACAACATTAATTCTTATTATTAAGCCGTGCGCTCGTTTCTAACCCATGAAACAATGTTTCAACTTTCATAAAATCACCCGGCGATATGTTCCTGCTCGGTTCAGTGGTCATAGTGAACTCGCAGAGTCAATGGCGCGGATCCCGCGTATTATTGCGGTCAGCGTTACCCATGGATCTTCTTTTTGCGCCGTCTCTGAGGTTTCAGACTCTGTGTAAGGAGTACGTGATGAGTACGAGGTGGAGCCGGAGCGCCCGGCTTCCAGCAGCGTTGGACCGCGTCCCTGAACTCTCCGCACTTACCGCCGCAAGTCGTGTGCTTAGTGAATTAAAAAAAAAAGACGAGCGATAAAAATAGTTCACGTATGACTGACTGGTTTGAAACGGATAAATTAATGTAGCAGTGATAATTGAAGTCTATTTATACATGTAACATAAAAAAAATTATAACCACGGCTCATAACATATACGTACGGTTTAAAAGAACCTAATTAACTTATCGATAGAATCGATATTTACTCAGTAGAACTGTATTATTATTTTTAAAAAATAGCAAAATTAAAAAAAAATACTCATTTGTACTAATTGCACTTTTATTTAATAAGATCACGGCCAGTTTCACTCATGACGAGCTATTATCAAGTGCTTTTTTAAAAAAAAAAAATTAAAAAATATAATATAATGATTTAGTGATTTAGAACTTCGACTAAAGGTGCTTGATGGAACTTCAAAATCAAATTTTAATTCTGAACTCTTCCATTAAGTTTTCTCGATAGCAAAACCGGGTTTCGCCTTTCGGCACCTTCAGGTGTTTTCCAATTGCACGAATGCCAGTTCAAGTAATGTCGTGCACTTGAAAAAACCTGAAGATGCCGAATGGCGAAACCTGGATCATTATCGACAAAACTTATGGAAGAGTACAGAATCAAAATAATTCAAATTTAATATTTTAATGACCTTAAAATAGCGAAGTAATTATTGACACCACTCGGCAGGTCACTGGCGCAGTGGTAAACGTTGATGGTTTCCGTGACGGATCCCACGGGAAATTTCAGAACCAATTGCATTTTTGTCGATCGATATATATCGATTTCAGTTCAAAATAATGGACATTTGTGACGTCTACAATTTACCTCCCACTCTTCCAATTCTAAAAATAACAAGGGGTATTGAGAACGATTAGTTCACCAATAGCAATGTCCTAGCTGTGTTATTTTATCCTTACTCTCAACGAAAAAGAGAGGTTGAGCAACTGAGTAACAAGTTGTTTTCGTAGAAAAACAACTGTTGAGATACTTTTGATGGATTCGGCGATAACTTTGTGGAAGTTCGTTTTAATATAAAATTATTAAATAATACTTCTAAATACCTAAATAAGACAGGCTGTTTGCAACTGCTAAATTTATTTCCAAAGCGCTTAACCCTTTCAAATTGATGCAACTTGTTAGTTAATCATTTTGTAATGTAAATGTCATTTGTAGTATCATTGTTGTTTGTTTGTTTTCTATCCCCCCCCTTGCTTCCCGTTTTTATTTTTATAATATTTCTAGTTAGAATATTAAAATTAAAACCATTCGTACTTAAACAAGGTTTGTGAAAGTAAGATTGTCTGATTTTGCCTCTTAAAGAGGCGAAACACGTGTCAATGTTGTAGCACAATACGTGGAATAATAATAATAAATTATTTTAAATTTTATATTAAAACTGTTGAGATACTTCAATTAGTAGGCCATATGATCCACATTGAGAGCGGGTATGGATAAAAAATATAATCTTCTGATGATTAACAGTTAGCTGTATTGAATTGATCAGTACTGAGGTAAAGAATTGGTCCATTATGTCAAGAGCTGATGTTGATGATGATTGAAGTATAGGATATGCGAAGTCGTGGTCACTTTTATTATTATCTTTCCGGAGCATTGTCATTAAAGAATTATATATGCACCATTTACTTTGACGGAGTACATTTTAATCTGAGAGAGTTTCTATTATTCTCGTTGACATCGCTTCTCATTTAGAAAATAAGTAATCCAGTTGACAGCAGGTGGTCAACAGAAAATATATACGTGATTTGATTTACATCGTATTATTTTCCAACACTTTACAGCAGTGTTACACTTCTAAATAAAATGTGTATCAAAATATTAACTAAAAGAAATACTAGTCATCAACACTGAAATGTTGAATTATTATTTCCAAAACCGCGTTGTATTTATAAAGCTGGTGTGCACAACCTTTTCCTCTTAGCGGGTTGTATAAAAACAAATAATTTTAATAATAAAAATAAAAAATATATTTTAAGTTAGTACAGTTCGCTCAATCCTCTTTTACACGGCGGATAGTTCAACGTAAAAAGTCGTCTTTTGAGTAACAAAAAGTTTTGTTGAGATTATTATTCTACTATACTCTATTAGCAGACCTTATGCTCCACATTGGGAGCAGACATGAATTATGAAGAAACATGTGTGTATCATTATATAATAAATAAATTCTTGTTTAGATTTAAAAAATGTGTTCAATCCAATTTTGTTAAGTGAAATTAAAGATCATATTTATGAGTAATAAAGTATTTTAGTTCTACAAATATATTTTATTGAAATAGTCGAAAGCTATTTTAGCGTACGCCTTCGTCAGAATTATGATTAAACCTATATTTACTTAACTATATAAACCGATATATATAAATAATTTTCTGAGTAGCCATATTGGCCACTTTCAATTTAGTTATTGAATTGTAATTTACTTGGCAGAACTCCATTGTAATAAGGTGAAAAAATAACAAAGCCCACGTCGAAATATCTTATCTACTATATAAATAAAAAATGAGATTAAAACACTTTGTTTACTTTTAGGGTGTTCACTGTCAATACTTGGTGGAATGTTTAAGAAATAATACAATATTCTTTTGCAATTAATTTCCACTTTTATTTATCAAGATCAAGACCGTTTTCGATCTTTGCGAGCATTGTCAACTGTTAAGAAATATGTATTTATGTGTCTCTTTCATCTTTTTTCGAGGACCTGGGGATAACCCCTAATCCTCTCCATCTTCAGAAATGTTGATTTTTTTTAATCGTCTACAGCATGGGTGTCCAACCGGTAGATTGCGATCGATCGGTCGATTCCAAAACAAAATTTGGTCGATCTCTAAAGCTTCCGTGAATTTCAAAAAAATATATGTATAATTTAAATATAAAATATACAAAAATACTACAATTGGATTATTTTGTAAGAAAATACCTGCCTAATGATATGTATTTCGCATTTAAAATAAAAATTTCTAAGTTTAAAAAAGAGAAAGAACCCAAAATAATATTTCTTATTAGAATCATGTTAGATGTCGATCGCGAGAAAACTCAAGATTGAAAAGTCGATCCCAGGGCAAAAAAGGTTTGACACCCTTGGTCTACAGGGAAGAAAAAAAAAACAGTGCTATTTATACAAAAACAAATTGAAATGAAAACGTTAAATTTTATTTATTATCAGGTAGCTGACAATGCTTGCCGTGGGGGGTAATCGGTACTGATCTTGATAAATAAAATGTAAATTAAATTAGTACAAAGGAATATTGTATTTTTTCTAAATATTTTTCACCTTATTACAATGGAGTTCTACCAAGTAAATGCCAATTAAATCAAAACATATTCAAAAGCTTTACCAAGATGATTGATAATCAAGCTACATTGTTGCAGTGTTGAGGTGGCAATACTAGCGATATCCCTACATAAGTGAAATGGGTCTACGCTGAACAGGTGTACGGACCAGGCGCGTGGCTAAGTCTGCTCTCAACTAAGTAGCTGCCGGCCTAACTATCATTGCAATAAAACTGCAGTGTGCAATTTAATGCATTTGTATGGCGATATCAAGGCTGTGTGAGTGCTTATTCGAATTACGTGTATGGCATAATTTAAATCAGCTTAAGGGGGCAGGCATATTTTGCAATTTTCTCTGCATGGTTTGAGTGCAACGGAGATCGCAGGAATCCTAGGTAGTTATTTTAATTAGCTACTTACTCGACGCTTTAAGAAAACTACGGGGTGCTGTGTATTTATTTTTAAAACACTAGTTTAAGATTTAGCTGCGCTGTTAATATTTTAATTCATATATCGGTAGGAAAAATAGTTGTTTAAACACGTGTTTGCATTTTATTTTAATTACAAATATTTGGCATTATCTAGAACTAATGATTACTAATGCGCCATTATTTTAAAAATCCATGTCTGCTCATAATTTAAAGCATACAGCCACTTGGTGGAAGTATCTGAACAGATTTTTTTAACGAGAACTTTGATATTCATTCGTGGACATGAATTGCTTGTTTTCTCAAGGTGTAGAACCAGCCTGCTAATGGGGATGCTACTGGGGAGAGCTTTAACATTGTTCAACAAATTTGAATTATTTTTATTCTGTACACTTTCATAAATTTTGTCGATAATGACCCGGGTTTCGCCTTCGGCATCTTCTAGTTTTATCAAGTACACGAATGCACTTGAACTGACGTTGACATTCGTGCACTTGATAAAACCATAAGAATTTATTAAAAAATCCACATTTAGGTCCATTTTGGCTTCAAAATATAAGGAGTGATGGATTTAGCACTTGAGAGGCCCCAGGCGCATAGAAATTTGGAGGTTTGTTTTTCGAATTACTAAAACTGAAATTTAAAATATTTTATAGGTTCACTATTTTTCAATTGTCAATTTTTGATAGCGAATGTTATTATCTTTATTAAAATAAAACATATTTTTTGTACTCTTCCTAAAAAGAAATCTTGCGGACAATTTCGCTCATCGCTGGCATTCTCAACTGATTAAAAAATACCAGAGTTGTTAATATAAATTATGAGAGCTGAAGTGAGCTAAGTAGTAAAATGGAAAAACTTTTATATTGTAATTTTAAGTACAATCACGTTATGGTGCTTTGGTGGATTGAATATTTTTATTTTAGGGAGATAACACTATTGTGGTATGTACTTACTGAGGTCACTTCGTGTTAACGATACCTTAAGACATGCAAAAGGTAGAATATTATAACTCATATAACTTTTTTTTTCCTAAAATACCACTTGGCTCACCTTAGCTTTTAGGTGATCATATAATATATTTGATTTAATGCCTAGATAGTATAACAAAATAATATTACAAAATCAATTTTTTTTTCTACTTATTCCTCCAAAGAAACAATGGTAAATGAAATACGCAAAGATATATATTGTAATTTAATACTTTTTATTTTAATAATTAGTTGTAACATTTTACATAGAATTTCCCCCTTGATAAATAAACTTATATTTTATTAGTTGGATTCAGCTTCACGATATTGTAATGTAAAGTATAATCAGTGCTTTTTTTGAAAAAAAAGGTGCCGGAACGCACTTTTTTCGAGCATTTTCTAAGAAGGTATATTATTTTTGTCGCCTGCTGTGGCTCAGTTGGTTAGAGCTTGCTCTGCCGATCACGCAGGTCTGGGTTCGATTCCCAGTTAGATCACAGTGAATTTGAGAATTATTCAATTTAAAGTTGTGATCGAAGACTGGGTGTTTGTGATGTCAATTCACATCATTTCCTCTCCTCCAATCCTTCTGATCCTTTAATAACTGGGCGTAGAATAACGATTAGCCAACCACTAGTCCTGTTCTAGCCTTATCCTTCTTTCCCTACTCACTTTGAAAGAAGTGAGGTTGAGCGACTGAGTAACAAACAGTTCTCGTAGAAAAAATTCTGTTAAGATACCTCCATTAGGAGGCCATATGCTCCACATTGGGAGCGGACATGGATTAAAAAAAAAAAAAAAAATATTTATTATATATTCGAATATCATTTTGATAGAAATAATGTACAACAAGCCCTTTCCAAGAAAATACATACCTGATAATCTTTTGCATGACATTAATTTATTGTCCTATGATACCCTATATATTCAAAAGGGATTGACAGTCAATGGCTTCCAAGAAAAGAAACGAAAGTTTTAAAATAGAAAAAAAAATTTACGAACATTTATTAAAATTTCGAGAAAAAAAGGTGCCGGAACGCCGTTCCACCGCGTTACAGGGTAAAAAAAGCCCTGAGTATAATTAATACATTTCAATAGGGTATTTTTCACACACTTACATTTCAAATGGTGTTTGTCTATTCATTGTGGTACCTTATTTTTTTGTCATCTGGCAATTGAATAATCTTAAAATAATTTCTTAAAATAATACTAGATTGTATTTAAAATATGTAAATTAAGTTATTTCCATATAAAATAATCATAATTATTTTCTAGTAACAATTAACATTTATCATTATCGAAATGAAAAAATACGTGAAATTCTCTCGACCCGTGTAAGAATCTTGTACCACCCACGACATGGTAATCAAACACTTGACCACCGCGCCACAAAGGTGTGTCCGGTAATACAGAATACGAGATAATGAGTTATCTCCGCTACCATATTTGAACGGCAGTCCCAGTGGTTGTCTGGAGGCATGCCTATCCGAATGGCTGCGGTCAATGAAGTTGATGATGGAGAGTTCATACCGTCATAAAATTCTTCAATCTGTTTTTTTATTATTATTTTAATGTAGCTTGTGACCAGGGGCGTAGTTTTTGTAGAATTCAGTTTTAAAAAAACAACAATTTGACTGTCCATATTAAAATATTTTTTAAGACATACAACAATATAATGTCATATCCTTTTAGCCGGTGGCTCTTAACCTTTTTAGTGACCTGCACCTTGAAAAATATATTCCGATTTTTTTAATTCCGAAAAATACAATTTTTTTAATTTTTTTTATAAATAATTCAAATTTGATATTAATGTTCCATTAAGCACCTTCAGTCAAAGTTCTAAATTACATATTTTTATTGAAAAATATATACATAAATAAATTTACAAAATAATATGTCGCTTTTAGTGCATTTGGGATTCATTTTTTAAATATACTTATCTAAGATGATCGTTTTCTTTCTGCACGACTGTGTGAACAAGGGCTCGAATCTCCGAACGGAAACATTTATTTAATTTAAGATTTCGACTGAAGGTGCTTGGTGGAATTTTAATATTGAATTTGAATCGTTCAAATTATGTACATTCGCAAAGATTTTGTCACTAACGACCCGGGTTTCGCCTTTCGGCATCTTTAGGCGTTCAAGTGCACGGATGAACTTGAACTGATAAGTCAAGTTCATCCGTGCACTTGAACGCCTGAAGATGCCGAAAGGTGAAACCCGTGTCGTTAGTGACAAAATATGTGGGAGTGTACATTATTTTAACGATTCAAATTTGAAAACATTTATATATTATGTGAAAACAAACACACAAACGCACATTTTATTTTCGTATATTTGCAATATTTTTTAAATAATCAGTACCGGTTTCGCTCACTGCTATTATTTTAAATGGTCCTGATCATTTGTTAAAAGTATTCATTAAATTGCTAATATAAAACCAATTGCTGATTAATGTATGAAAAATGTTATGGTTACAAGAAATATTTTAAAGAGTAATTATTGTTAAAAAAAGGTAATTTACAACCTTGTACTTAAATTAAATTTTGTAAAGTCACTTTTTTCTTATATTTGTATATAAAAAAGATTATCCCTTGATAATATTCAAGATAATTAAAACCGGTCAATTTGTCAATTAGTCGATTTGAAACCAGTTCGAAGCAAATGTGTACATTCTTTATAAATTGAATATAATTCCTTCCCACCACAAATAATTAATAACCAAACTCTTAAAGTAATTCAATTGCGATTGTATCAGTATTATATCCACTGCAGAAGATCTCAGATAAACTGACCGAATGAAATTAAGAGCAATTCAAAAGAATTGACAGAATGAATGATGTCATCGTAATATGCATTGCCCTCTGATTTGAGTAACATTCCCAAAATACTACAAATATAAAAACGCCCCCCACAAATAGCACTGGTATAGATTGACGCCACTGTGTAAGGTTTTCAAGTGAGTTGTTTCAGAGTATTTTCATGTCTTCCTGGTCTATAGCTGTCAATTTTATTATTATATGCATTGGAATTTAACGGCAGTCAATTTAGTTTCATTGGATGAATAGATTTAATCGCATTGCCACGAAGATTGGCACGGATTATAATTTATTTATAATAGATAGTACAGACCTTCTCACACTAAATTAATAATGAATTTACAAATATATCAAATTTGAGGGGATAGCAACAACTTATGTAAGCAGAGATGATCTGGAAGGAGGTCGGAGGGGGTCATGCGACCCCCACTCTTAATTAATCCCCACTCAAAATTATTCGTAATCATTATTAAAGAAATAGAATGTCACTTTATATACAAATATCAATTAAAAATAAGCAATTTACCATAAAATAATAAATATTGATAGCTGAAGAATAACTACTGTATAGTTAAACCATCGTACATAATTTAGGCATATCATGTCAGAAGCTCGTAAGCTGTAAGTAATTAAGTTTTGAAGAGAATTTTGATTTTTCTCAATTAAACAAAGAGCTGGCCAACCCTTATCAAATTTAACAAAATGCTCGCACGAGCCGTTTGTTAAATATTAAAACTATTCATTATAATAATCTGAAGAAGGAAGTATTTTTTTCATCTATTGATATATTTTACACTATATTGCGTATTATTTAATTTAATTTTAATATGTAAATATTAAAAGAAAATTAAATAACATTTGAGAGGCTTAAAAGTTATTGCGTATAATTGTATAAGTCTTGAAAAAATCGCCCACTCCACGGCTCACCGCGAATAGCTCTGATATTAAACGACCCCCTTGTTAACATACTGGTAGCATTCTGCAGATTGTAAGTAATGTAATGCTATCCCTGCCTATTGTCGCCTGCTTTGACTAAGTTGATTAGAGCTTGGTCTACCAATCACGCAGGTCTGGGTTCGATTCCCGGTCAGATCACAATGAATTTAAAAAATTATTCAATTCAAAGTTGTGATCGAAGACTGGGTGTTTGTGATGACAATTATCATAATTTCCTCTCCTCCCATCCTTCAGATCCTTTAATAACTGGGAGTAGCAATAGCGAATAGCCAACCACTAGTCCTGTTCTAGCCTTATCCTTCTTTCCCTACTACTCACTCTGAAAAAAAGTGAGGTTGAGGGACTGAGTAAAAAACAGTTCTCGTAGAAAAAAACTTCTGTTGAGATACCTCCATTATGAGGTCATATGCTCCACATTGGGAGCGGACATGGATTTAAAAAAATAATTATGCTATTCCACTAAGATTATACAATTAGTATTTGTGAGTGAACAATATATTTCCGCCAAGAATAATCTGTCACCTATGATAACATAATGTTCTTTTAAAAAAATAAACTGTAATCGATCATATTTTGATTTAAATGTTTAAATTGAAGCTTTCTACAGATCTGTATTTTTCCGTTGGTATTGGCGTGTGGTTTGTCGCGTCAGCGGAAGCGAAGCCTTAAGATCAATTTGACCCGTAAGGCCGCTCGAGACCAAGGTCGACGCACGCCGTAGAACCTAACTATGTACCCGCAAGTGCACACTCTTGCCTTTGCTCCGGACAACTGCAGCTACGGAAAACCTTTTGGATCTTCGCAAACGTGCGAAGCCGTACATGATGTTTGATCTACTGAATTTAAGCTAGCTTTCGCCAAACCACGTCCTTTGAGGTTCTACAATAGTAATCTATACATTTTATACTGATAATTGACTAACAGACCTGGATTTTGAGAGGACAATTAGCTAAATCACGAAAAACTCTCACTTAGTTACCAATTCACCAATCAACCAAATAAGGCACCCGAATCCTTGATTAAGTAACTGTCTAAGACCAAATATAACAATAATACAACGAGATCCAAATTTAAATATTATATAATTTAAGATTTCGACTGAAGGTGCTTGATGAAATTTCAATATTCAATTTGAATCGTTTAAATTATGAACTTACCGAAGTTCATCCATGCACTTGAACACCTGAAGATACCGAAATGCAAAACGCGGGTCGTTAGTGACAAAATCTGTGTGAATGTACATAATTTGAACGATTCAAATTTAAAAATTCATATTTAAAGCTACATATCTATAGAGAAAGTGAGCATAATATGGTTTTAAGATTTGAAATACATATTTTGTCACCAAGTCATCTTCAGAATAATATTAAGTTATGATGGTGCAAGGTATTCTAATAGCCGTTAGCTAGATACACTTATAATAGTGGAACAAATTACTAAATTGTTTATGATATAAAAACTGACTTCTACCGAGTAATTACCAATTAAATTTTTAACACAATAATATCTCGTACTCGATTTATTTACGAAACCGTTTCGTATTAAGCTTTAGATGAGTATGGACGTATATGTTCGTCAGCGCTATTTTTCTGTAAAGGAGTACAGACGTACTTTTAACTCAACACATTAGTGTCTGTCTGTGAGCATATTCCTATATAATTTTAAGTATGTATTATATATATATTCATTGAAAAAAGTTACACAATTGTCTTGTTAAAAAATCCACTAAAGTAAGGTCAGCATAGATTTATTCACTCTTCTAAAGAGTTGCTTTTTTTATTTAATAATGAATCTACAAACCTATTAAATCAATATAAAGTTTTAACGAATAAAAATCAAATTATTTCATTTTAGAGTGTTAACTGGCTATTCTTGACAAAAAAGGAAACATATTTGAAAGAAATAAGGCCCATTTTTTTTGTAGTAGTTCTATAACAAAGTAAGTTTCGCTCATCGCGAGCATTGCACACTAATATCATTAATATCATTTTATTTAAAAAAATATATTATTTAAAAAAAGGTTTCTCAAAACTGTTGTAAGTTTTACAGGTCGACCGCTCCTTTAAACCAGATCACCGCTTTGCTCTCTGTTTGCAGGCTGTACTCTATGTAGGTAGGTTCTACTCAATTCGAAATTCTGCGCAGATAAAATTATTATTTACAGTCGTGATACTCAAAGAAAGCGCTCGTAAATAGCAAATGACTTCATTATGTAGAGCTTTCAGATCAACGTATGATTTTTTCAGGATAAAATAACACATACAGCATAACGTTTGTGTTGCGTATAGTTTATATTTTTTGGCAAAATAGCTAATATCTGTCATCTATGTAGTCAGGGATGGGCTGGAAGGGGGCTCGGGGGGCTCGCCCGAGCCCCTTGTTAAAATTCTGCGTGGCCGGCGAGCCCCTTGTTAAGTTAAGAAAATCATTCATTTAAGATCAAATCAGCACCTAACTGCAATTTCTTATAAATTGTAATACAAAACGGAAGACTTTGCTGCTCCTCCATTTTTTTAATTGAAGAAGTAAACAAAAGCAACTAACGGGCCGCAAAAAAGCTAGTGAGCCATGTCATATGCATCATCTATATTATGAAGACATTATGGCTGAGATTTACGGAGCCCCTTGTTAACATATTACCAGCCCACCGCTGTATGTAGTTGAGATTATAAAGATACGGTCATTTGAGATTTGTATTACTATTTTTTCAGCATGTTTTTAAGTTAGATTCAAAAAATAAAATACCCATTTGTACTAATTCCACTTTCATTTAATAAGATTAGGACCGGTTTTGCTTACGACGAGCATTATCGATTGATTAAAAAATACGATATTAGAGTGATATTCGTACAAATCAAAATACAATTACAAGGATGTAACAAACAATTGCTAATGAAAGGAATTGACAGATAAAATAATTTAATTATTTTTTAGAACCCCAACGGCTTTTGGTTTTGAAAATGTCTTCTACCTTCCTGCGTCACTCGGATGTTGCCTGAATCGTCGATTATTTATAAATTTAATTAATGTAACATTATAAATTATTTTGTAAAAAAAGTCCGAGATTAAAATTACATTTGAATTTATTAGTTAGTCGCCCATTAAGCTTAATTGTTTTTTGACGGATTTTCAAACTAATTTTAAGAGGTTTTACCAGCGGTAGGCTCCAAATATATTAACAAGGTGCTCGCTGAAAATCAATCATAATGCCTTCGCACCAGGAATTAAGTATAATCCGTGACCACACTCCACATGCAGCCCGGCCCGTTCGTTTTGTGGCCCTCGAATATTTGATCTTTAAATTAAAATATAGTCCGAGTAAATTATTGAATTTTATAAATGTGGGAGAGCTTTTCGTTGACGATGCAGAATAAATCGTTTCATATAAATAGGCTTACTGATTTTACAGCTTAATACTAGAAATTTTAAGCCAAATTTTAAATAATTAGTTTAAATTTTATTAACGCAAAGGTCGCATTGTATTTTGAAATATATATTTAAATTGCATATTAAAATGTTTAGGGTCAGTTTTATTGCTTATCCCAATGCACCCGAAATAAATGTTTTATACTCTAATAAAAGTTTTATGTTTTATCATACAATTTAACCATATACAGAAATTGCAGTTAGGCACTGATTTCATCTGAGACGAATGATTTACACAACTTAACAAGGTGCTCGCAAGTCCAACCAAAATTTATCAAGGGGGTCGCGCGAGCCCTCCTAAGCTCCCTCCAGCCCACTCTTGGGTTATTAATACACATTTAAATTATAGTCAATTTAGTGACACTGATAAATGCTTAAATATTTAACGTGACTTGCTCATACCAAGCTTATGCGAAAGAAAAAGGACGTAACCCACACATAGCAAATTTTATAGGAGGCACAAAAAATCGTTTTGATGATTTTGGGCCATATGCAAATTATAAAATATATACAACCTTGATGTGCGTGGAGACTTCTAAGCTGGTGTTTAATTGACATAATTTTATATTAATTAAAGAAATTGTCTAGGAAAAACCTTTTTTTTCAGTTTTTTTTTTGTTTCAATTTTCACAAGCTCATCTTTTTTCAAACTTAAAAGCTAAAGTTAGATACTAATTCGACATTTGCAGCTTACATCCATTTGATAGAACGGGTATCAAGTTGTAAATCCACACACACTTTCCACAGTCGATATACATGTTTATACTAAATATTTGTAAAAATTTCGAGTTTTTTTTTTAAACAAAAAAGAAAAATGTCTTTATTATGTCTGTGATAGTAATATATTTTGTATAATGTACATATAGCATTAACAGGTACGTTTCGTATCGAATAATATATTTTTGTAGGAGGTTGCCAGAGATTATTTTTCTAGATATTAAAAGCTAGTATTAAAAAGTTTAAAGAGCACTGCACTAGACCACAGAGGTCGACAATCTTCTCGCAATGTAATGCTCATCATTATTTTCAACGATCTGGGTACGTTGCTAAATACCCACCGATACCAAAGTCCTTATGGTAATAATTAATTATGATTTAAAGATTTCTGATTAAGATAAGCATCGGAGAGATCTGATGAGAGTGTAAGGTTATATCCGGTCACATGAAATGGTGAATGGAGTGTCAGATGTCGTAAAAAGTTTAACGCCGCGAGAGAGGGCGACACCGGCGGGTCAACATCACTGTAATCTCTTACGATTATTATAATATTATACCGGCAGGATTTCCGGTCGCCAGCGTTCGAAAATGGAACTATTTTATTGACAATAATAAATTACCTGAAGTTATAGGGAAATGCTTTTGTAGAATGTTTATTCATTGAGTTATATTAATTAATTATTGATTACAGGGGCAGCGCAGATGCCGCGACAATTAATTACAATTGTAAACATGGGTATTTATACAATTAACTGATAGTGTTAATAAAAGGCCTACTAAGATTTGACAGTGAATACATATAATACTTTGATTATTAGATTATTAAGGGTTATAGATGTAAACTTTTTCTGATGGACTTCATACGCAATTTTCATATTTACACCTTACTACAACAGAGTTCTGCAACGTTAATTCCAATTCAATCAAAATTATTTTTCTCTTAATTTAATCTTGCAAACGTTCTGACTTACTGTTACGGAAGACACGGGTTCGAATCCCAGTACGGAAAATTTTATAAATTATTTTTTTCTATCAATTTAATAAATTTCAGTTTAAAGGCTGATGGATGTTTGTGATATCTTAAACTCTTTCCTTCTAACTATTCAATCTTAAAAACGGGGCGTTACAAGAGGGATTATCCAACCACTAGTCTTGTCCTAGTCCGATCCTTTTATTTATACTCTATTTGGAATAATCTCTTTATTCAGCAACTGATTTACAAGCAGTTCTCGTATAAACACTTCTATTGGTATAAAATCCATCAGGAATCAATATGTTTCACATTGGGAGAGGGCATGGTTAAAAAAAGCTGTTAATATATTATGGATTAATTATTGTATTATCTTTGAGAATTTCATTCATCAAAATAAATACATTGTAAGTTTTTAATGTATTATATTGGAGTTCTACCAAGTACATGCCAATTCTGTCTGTATGCGTTAGTATGTGCAGTCGAAGTAAACATGCTAATTGATGCAAAACTACTTTTCTTAGTGAAATGAAAGCTAGATTCAATTTTATTCTTTGCTTAAAAGATATTTTTTGAAACACAAACCTCTCAACAATTCAACAATTCATCGATATAACTCAAATGTATTATTTATTTCCAGTTACTTCGTATATATAACTAACTGGTAAAATAAATCAATTTTTTTATATCTGGTACCTATTATGTTATACGCACAGAATACGCACATACATACATATAACTCTTTTTGCTTGTTTTATAGTAATGGTGCCAGGACGAGATATTATATCCTTTCAATCTGGTAGATACTACAAAGAAAGGATTACATATTGTTTTATGTTAACAAAGAAAACGATGTTCTTTGAGATACATACAAGGAACGCTATTAAAAATGATATACATCTTGTAAATATTGAATTAAAAATGCTCAATATTTTTTTAACTAGTTTAAATCGTTTCGCCAATGTAAATTTATAGAATATTATAATTATTAAAAACACAATATTCCTTTGTACTTCATTCCACTATATTTAATATGTCAGGACCGGTTTCGCTCATTACGAGCATCGTCAACTGATAAGAAATATAATTTAACAATGCTATTTATAAAAATTATATTTCTTATCAGTTGACGATGCTCGTAATGAGCGAAACCGGTCCTGACATATTAAATAAAGTGGAATGAAGTACAAAGAAATATTGTGTTTTTACTAATATAATGCCTTTCCACTAAGTATTGACAGTGAACACCCTAAAAGTAATATTATAATTATTATAATCTTTATATTATGTTTGGACAGTTAATACATCTTTGCGCTCGAATGCCGCCAACATGGCGGCAAACTAGTTCAATGTCATTTATACTTTTATCCGTTATTTAAAATATTTTAATTTCCATTATATTTTATTAATACATATAATATTATCACTAATCGTGTTTTTCGTTTGTTAAAATATAATTAGATTAAATTAAATTAAATTATTAAATTCTCTCTTCCATAGAGAGTAGTAGGGATAGAATGATTAGGATAAGGCAGGACTAGTGATAATACTACTAATAGTAGCACCCAGTTGAATTGAAGGATCGTAAAAGTGTGAGGCAATCTTAAGACATCACAAACACCCATGCCTTCGAACAGAAAATAGATAAATCGATCGAAAAATACTGTCGATCCCGTGAGGTCCCCCACGGAAGCCTACAACTCTGAATGAAAAAATGAAGAGACAACTAATTTTCAATTTTAACCATCTACATGAATTGCAGTTATGTGATGATTTGATCAAAAACAAATGATTTTATTATCTTAACAAGGGGCTCGCGCGAGTCTCTCCGAGCCCCCTCCAGCCCATCCCTGCTTATGTCTTTTTAAATACCTATCGGGTGCTAGTGGGTAAACTAACACGTTCCTTATTCAAGATAGTAAATACATTGATTCAGGATTTGCTACTGGCCAGCATCTAGTCACTGTACGTAGATAGTCTTAGCTATCAGGTGATTCAGGTTGTGTTTTTGCAAAAAAGAAAAAAAAATACTTCCGTTGCTAGAAGCAAAGTAGAAGGCGAGTGCACGAAGTGTGCCTCTGCATTAAGTACAGTCGGCACAGTCAACTTCTTACTATTTTCTATGTTAAAAATACCTATCAAATATAAGATAATACATTATTTTTTTAATCCATGTCCAGTCACAATGTAGATCATATGGCATCCAAACAGATTTTTTTTTACGATAACTATTTATCACTTAGTTGCTCAACCCCTTTTTTGTTTCGAAGAGACTAGGGATACAAAGGATGGGGTTAGGTCAGGACTAATGGTTAGTTAATCTCTCTCGCTTAGCCCCGTTATTTTAAGCTTTGAATGATGGTAGACAAATTTTAGACATCACAAACATCCATGCCTTCAAACATAAATCGATAAATCGATTGAAAAATTGCTTTTATTACTATTGGTCATGATAATTTTATAAAACTGCGGAATTACTTGTGTTTTATTTTCATAAATTATTTTTTGCAGTATATATTTAATTTTTATTCTTAGATTGAGTTTATATTATGTAATGTATAGTATAAATTATGTGCACTGATCATCATTCGTTTAATATGTTTGATGAAAACGATAAGCAGATACACACACACAGTCTTGCGCACTCGCAGAGTGTGTTTTGCGTTATGTTACATAATACAGATAAACGGATGAATCAAGTCAAATATTACATATTTTTAATTATGCTCTCTCAACGTGGAGCACATGTACTCAAAGTGTAATATCATGAACTGGTTGTAACGACTTTCATACTTACATCTTCGCTTTTTAGAGAAGGTAGTATTACTTCCAGGGCTCCGAACTGGAACTGAACCGAAAACCAAAAATCGTTAAAACCGTTATTTTTGCCGGAACGAAAACCGGAACCGAACCGATATATATATTTTTCTTGAACCAGGACGAAAAAATAGCGGTTCGAAGCCCTGATTACTTCAACCAAATTGTGTTTTAAACAACTAGTATTTAGCTAATCACTCTCTGTAGACCGTTTACTTAGAATCAGAATGAGAACTGTTATACATTAACACCTACATCCATGCAATGATGCAACCTATTAGATAAAAATCCTTGAAACTATTGCAAAATCATTGTATGATTGTTTTCAGTCCAGTTGGTCCTTAACCCCTTTACCACGTAAGATGAAAACCCTGAAGAGCTTTTTCTATCCGAGATATATTAATTAAAGCTTATAAGTTAATCAACTTATGCAATTTATTTTCCTCTATTTTTTTATGCAGAAAATATTGGAGAGTATATTTGGTTTTGCTTTACGCTGACTGTACATATTGATAGCCTGGTAGGTAAGTGGACAGTTCATATCTACAGCATATAACATTGTTTTAAGATTATAATCTGAGCCACCTAACCACCGAGTAGAGTTAACTGGATATTTATCTAAGGAAAGTTGGTTTCCAATGTTTCATTTTTTTTTTATTAAAATACATTTAAACCAGATCTATACTTACTTAGATTATGAATGGTTATAAGCCACTATAATTATACTAATATGAACAGTAACGTTCTGCTTCCGTTTTTTTGTTTTGAGATGGTCCAGTTTTGATTTGCTACGACATTAACGTTTAAGTGTGACCAAATATTTATTGCCAAACCAATTTCTATGTATCACCGTTAAGTAACCCATAAAAGTATAATAAAAAAATCTAAATACATCTTATTACTAATCACTTTTAATGTGTCCACCCGTCAATTCTTGGTGGATAGGCGTTATATTTAAAAATAAAACTTTTGAACTCTCATCATAAACAATTTCGACTGATGAAAATATACATGAATACAGAGCTTTTTATAGAATAATTAACTATGAATAATAGAGTTACAACACATAATTGGTAAATTTGAATCATTCAAATTATGTACACTCCCACAGATTTTGTCACTAACGACCCGGGTTTCGCCTTTCGGCATCTTCAGGCGTTCAAGCGCACGGATGAACTTGAACTGACGCTTAGTAAATGAATGTTTTGTGTTTTGTGTTTCATTTCATTTACTAAGCGTCAGTTCAAGTTCATCCGTGCGCTTGAACGCCTGAAGATGCCGAAAGGCGAAACCCGGGTTGTTAGTGACAAAATCTGTGGGAGTGTACATAATTTGAATGATTCAAATTTAATATTGAAATTCCACCAAGCACCTTCAGTCGAAATCTTAAATTACATAAATCGTAATATAGATATCAGAAGACACTTTAAACGTTTTTTATTGTTTTTTTTTCTTTTCTAAATTTCTAAAATATTTATTATAGACAATAAATACATGAAGAATTTAAAATGAGTGAATGGTATAAATGTTATGTTTGAATATTATTTCATGAAATATAAACGCCTCTGCATATACAAGGGGTACATTGAACCAATGCCGCATTGACTGGCCGCCACTGCAGTGAACATCTTAAAAAGATATTCAATGTATAAACTATAAAGTACAATGTGAAATTAATAGTAATATTATGATATAAATACATAATTAGACTTCCTATTATGAAGCGCGCGTGACTTTGGATTAGCTGTGTAATTAGGATTATCAATCGAGGGGAGTCAGAGAGCTCCAACAGAGCCTCAATAGGTCGAGGTCGAAAGTAAAGTCACATCACTGATTTATTATTATGCCTATATAATGTGCACTTATTAAAAAGTGAATATAATTATTGGGAATATTGTTGAATGGCTATTGTGTGGAGTTTGCATGGTATTGCGTGACAGAAGGAGGGAAATTAAGATATAATATCACATCGTTTCCCAAATGATGGGTCGCGACCCGGTACCGGGTCACAGGAACCAAAATGCCGGGTCACCGATTTCTTAAAATAATGTTCCTTTTACAGTGAACGTAGAATCTGAGACAGAATTGCAGGATTCAGATATTAATTCAATAATTGAATTCTCGTATGATACGAAACTCCAAGACATCTTCGACAGAATACCACTGATGGATTTATGGCTATCTTGTCGTCAAGAATATACAGTTTTAGCACAAAAGGCGATACAATTTTCAGGCTTTTTCAGGCAACATTGGTTTTCCTAAAAAATAGATATAGAAACCGGTTGGAAGCTGGACCTGATCTAAAAATAAAGGTATCATCCTTTTATCGAATCCTGGAGCTTTAAGTTAACAAGAAACAGCAGCCCACCTCTTATTAATAAATTATGGGTACATTTGATTTCTTTATAGATTTATCAGTATAAACTATTTTGTATTATAACATATAAAGACTATATGGACATAAATATACTGTTTTATTTTACCTATAGAGCAGTGGTTTCCAACCTTTATGTTACTGCGCCTCCCTTTGAATAAAAAAAGATCTTTGCGCCTCCCTATCCTTAATTTCATATAGTAATAAAGACACATTTTAAAGAGTAAATAAATATTTTGGACTGTTCGCGCCTCCCTTTGCAATAGTCCACGCCTCCCCAGAGAGGCGCGCCTCCTAGATTGGAAATCGCTGCTATAGAGCGATATTATAGGCCATGGGTGTCCCGAAGCAAAGTTTGGTCGATCCCGAAAGCTTCCGTGAATTTCGAAAAAATATATAATTTAAATTTAAAATATACTAAAATACTAAAATTGAATTATTTTGAAAGCACATACCTATCTAATGATATGTACTTCGCATTTAAAATAAACATTTCTAAGTTTGAAGAAGGGAAAAAACCATACTAAATAAAATTTCTTATAAGAACCATGTTAGAAGTCGATCGCGAGAAAACTTAAGATTAAAAGTCGATCCCAAGGCAAAAAAGGTTGGACACCCTTGGTATAGGCCATAACAAATTTAGTGGGTAACGGGGAAAAAGGTCTGGGAAACGCTGAACTAGCATATAAAATTATCATTTATTGCATTTTTGTGCTAAGAATATTTAGTGTGCCGACATATGGTCAAAATGCCTACAAAACAAAATGTTTACAGACAAATGGTTTTTCTAAAAAATGTTTACTATTAAAAAAATTAGAAAGATTTCAATAAAAAAATGATTATTTATTTAAAACATATTTAACATTCACTGTTTCAATCATTTTGCATATAAATAATTTGATACATATGAATTGGGTTGCCACAAAAAAAAATAATGGTCACGGTCTACAGCGAGACCTACATATATATAATTCAGATTTTTTTTAATTAAAAAATATATTTGGCATTACAGCTAATGGCAATGCGCCAAATTTTAAAGTAAAATGATGATCATGTCGGTTAATTAACATCACAAACACTCACGTCTTAGGTCTCAAATTTAAATTGAAAAATCTAAATTTAACATTGACCTTACCGGGAATCGAATCCAGTTTTCGTTCCCATTCAAACACAGAACCCGAACGAGTTTTGCTTTTTAGATGACTGAATTGTAGTTCTTTGTAACATATTTTTGATTATCGTGGTAGTTTCTCTGAGAAGTGAGATATTCTCGCAAATTGAATACAAATTATATTAAAATACAAATAAAAAAATAGAAGCAAGCAGGCTGCTTATTGTCGCCTATGAGTGATGGCTGTTAAGCATTCTGTGGGATTCGAGCTCACGGAGAACAATGCATCGTAAAGAAGGTGCTAATGTCACCACTGTGACATGTCTCGGCTGTCCATATCATTCGTTGCTATTTTTCGCCGCTCACTAGGTCGAGGGCGCTGTGCCCTAAATGCAAAGCAAACTAACACAAATTCAT